>LR736958.1:0-16716 GCA_902654985.2 Oryctes borbonicus | reverse complement strand
CTCTACCTACTTTTGCCATTCTTCTTTCCTTTTTTTTTTTAACTTTGTTTAGCGACATTCAATAACTTATGAAAAACCAAAATTTGTAAAATCTGTAAACCCACAAGATCTTGGAGGGTAAATGGGTGGACCCAATTTTATAATTTATTTCAAATTTACCCGTATTTTACATTATCCTTTTTTATAAAAGTTTATTTCTTTTTTTTTATTTTTGTTCCTTGAGGATTCATTAAATCAACTCTTAATCTATTTCTTTTTGTTGATGGTTGGCAATTCTAACGAGTAGAGGTCTGTAGGTTGGTATGAAATATTGAATAAAGTTATTAGAAGAGATGTAACGTTTTTCTATGAAGGGACAACAACAATATTAAATCGAGTCAGAATATATATGACATTGTGTTCAGCGTCCTTAACTGGGTGATCGGATATCAACACTTTTTTTATTTATTTAGTTTATTCTTCTTGTTTTACTTCACTTGTTGGAAGTATTTTTTTTGTCTTTACTGACAGCAAACCTCGTTTGCCCACGTCCGGGGTCTACGAAGGTCATTAGTGTTTAGAGTGGGTGGCGCCTTCCTGATTCCTGCGCCTCTTGCCGCAGGAGCCAGAATCTTTTTTTATATACCGCGACCTACGATCGTCGCCGACTGGGCAAAGTGGCCACGAATGTCCTTTAATTTTCATCAACTCAAGAATGGCGTGAAAGGTAAACGATGAGTAACTTTGAAACTCCTTCCCCCCCTACTCTCCCGACAAGAAGGCGTAGCAACGGAGGAATATATCAATGGAATTCGACATGTTGGAGTCTAATACTTCAACTTCTAACTATCTATTTTCCTAAGTATCCTACGACTGATATTGTTTTTAATAATTTCGTAGCAGCAAACATCAAAGTCTGTAACAAAGTAAGCATGAATTTCCCCAAAATGTGGAATACACGCCAACCATCAACTTCTATAGGTAAGTTTTTGTACCACCTTCGCTTATGAAATTACATTTATGTAGGTAGCTGCCATAAAATCTGTAGTACAATGCTGTTGTATATGCTGCTTTAAAACAATTGTCAACTCGGGTCCTACTCAATATACATCTACTGAAAAACACTTGTAAAACTGTTTTATATGTAATGATTTACAGGCTGGCAATAATATTTTAAAGCGACACATTTGTTCTAAAGTAAACACTAATAATATAAATATTATTTATTATTTTTAGTGCGCATATAATAAGCAAATAACTAGATTCTTTTACACTATCTTACACACGTAAAAATATTACAAATGCTATGCAGAGGACAAGCAATATTGTTTTTTATTTACTATTTGTTGTTTTGTTTTTCCAATGTTCTATATATCATCTTATTTTTTTAAGTCTTTGTTTTATTTTCTCATGTTGTAATTGTTTTAGAACAATATAAAAGTTTGAAAACATTGGATATTACTTATATGCTGATATTTATCGTTAGTTCCTTCCAAGCAAATAGATGGCACTAAATGCAAAATGTGATTGTCCCATCTCAATTATCTCTGCAAATGACTACTGTTTAGAAAAATATTTATACTATGTACACTATTACCATAGAATAATGTGGTTCTACACATTTAATTTCATTCACATTGCTTCAAGCCTTCATTTTGCTCAGTCAAACGGGGAAGTAGAGGCTGCAAATAACGACATTTATACGGCACACTCCTTCGCAAATGGCTTCAATTCGGGTGAGTTGCTTATGGCGTATATTATGGCGTTCCTTGCCTATTATTCCAAGCAAATTAAATGATATAGTTAATCCGTTACCTTCAGTAATTATAGAAGGAGAAAGGAAAAATGGGCTGTTGTATAAATACATATATGTAACTTGTAAGAGTATACAACAACAACACGGGATAACTTCAGACTAGAAGAGATAGACACAGCCCAGCATTGTTGTTATATACCCGCTGAGTTTGGATATATAAACTATAAATCAACAGTTAGAGTTCTCGGCTGTACATTTTTAATAACGAACTCTATTAAGACATGGTGTCAGAAGTGTAAGTTAGTTTGTTTAAAACTGTTCAGACTAGCTTGAATAGTTCAGTATAAAAGAACACGTGCTAGACAAGATGGCGAATATGTCACCAGAATTTCAAGAATTTTTAAAACTTCAGATGGATACTATGACTAAGCTAGCAGATCAGTTGCAGAATATGCAAACGCAGGTAAATACGTTGACCACTGCAGATAGTAGTTCCAATAGTATACCATGGCCAAAACCGTTAGATGTTAGCGACAATAACATAGGCGAAAAAATAGATTTATTTCTAACAAATTGCAATACGTATGTTAAAGCTACAGGTATGATTAAATGGTCTGCAGATAGAGAACCCAAAAGGTGAATATACTATTAAGAATCATTGGTGATGCAGCAAAGGTGAAATATAATAATCAAATAAAGTAAGTGTAGATAATGTTATAACGATAATAAAGGAAAAGATAGTAATGAGAAAGCATGCTATGTATGAAAGATACCTATTTTTCAATTGCAATCAATTAGAGAATGGAAGTTTTGATGCGATTATATTAGATTGTCAAAATTGTTGGGAAATAGTGATTTTAATAAAATAAATCGTAATAATATAAAGAACATAATGCTACGAGACAGAACAGCATTTGGTATTAAGGACCAAGACCTGAAAAAGAAATTCTGACGTGAAGATCCAGAGAAGGTTACATTAGAACATGTAGTGAATGCTTGTAAAATTAATGAAGTGACAGAAGACAGAGTTAAGCTTTTTAATGAAGAAAAGCCAGTCCATTCAGTCAAAAGCAAAGCACCTGTAAATTGGAAAAAATGTAAATACTGTAATAAGAAGCATGAGTTTAAACCAAATATATGTCCCGCATTAAGACATGTATGCTCGAAGTGTAAGAAGAAAGGCCACTACGAAGTATGTTATTATTCAAATAGTAAGAAGAAAATGAAAACTGCAAAGAAGGTACATCAGATGGTGGAGAAGAGACTAAATCAAGTGACTCGGATTCAGCTAATTCATGATGATTTGGCATATATATCTAAAATTGTAGACATTAAAAGATACAGTAGTGTTCAAGCTAACTTAAAATTAAAATTTGGTGAAAAATGGAACACTGTTAGTTGTGATTTAGACACGGTGCTACAGTGAGTTTAATCGGACATAAATTTCTTTGTCAAATGATGGGAACAGAGACACCACAGCTTCAAAAATCAAAGTATGTGTTGAAGAGTTTTGGGGGCACAAAATTGGAGTACTGGGGCAGGTAATTCCTTGTGCAAGAAAAGGGAAAGAGTGGAGTATACTATTTCAAATTGTATCAGTTGACCATGATGTATTTCAAGGATACGGATCTCTACCAGGTGAAGTGGATCTGGAAATTGATGGAGATATAAAACCAGTAATACAACTCGCCAGGAAGAATACCATTAGGTTTAAGAGGTAAGCTACGACAAGAGATTGATAACTTAGTCAACCAAGGCATAATTGCTAAAGAAGATAATCATACAGACTGGGTAAGCAATATTTTGTTGGTTGAAAAACAGGATTCGTTTCGTATCTCCTTAGACCAGATACCTTTAAATAAGGCTTTAAAGACACCACGCTATCAATTTAGTACATTAGACGAAATACTTACCGAGTTGGGGAAAGCTAAGGTCTTTTCGACAGTAGATGCTGCTAAGGGCTTTTGGCAAGTATCTTTGAGAAAGAATAGTAGCAAATTGACTACTTTTTGGACACCGTATGGGAGATATCGTTGGCTCAGATTGCCCTTTGGTATCTCCTCTGCGCCTGAAATTTTCACTATGAGAATGCATGAACTAATACAAGATTTAAAAGGCGTTGAGTGCATAGCAGATGACAGTGATTTTTGGTCAGGGAGATATAATAGAGGAAGCATTAGCAGATCATAATAGTAATTTCAAAGCTTTACTTGATAGATGTAGAAAGAACAACTGCAAGTTAAATAAGTCAAAACTTTATGGTCATATCTTAACAAGTGAGGGATTAAAACCTGATATGTCTAAGATTGAAGCAATTTAGAATATAACTTCACCCACTACTAAGACAGAATTATTAAGTTTTATCAAAAATTTAAGTTCAGAATCTGCATGTTTAAGAAAATTAACTTTAAACAAAACAAAATGGCATTGGTCAGAAAGAGAGGAAGAAGAATTCTTAAGAATAAAAAATATTATTAGCAATATTGGAACATTAAAATATTACGAATGTAAGGAACCATCAGTTATCGAGTGTGACTCAAGTTCATTTGGTTCATTCAAAAATCAAGTAATAGCTTATGCGTCGCGTACACTTACAAAAGCAGAATGTAATTATGCAATGATACAAAAAGAACTGTTGAGTATTGTCTTTGCGTGTGTACGATTCGATCAGTTAGTTGGCAATCCGCATGTTACAATACGTACCGATCATAAACCGTTAATTAACATGTTTAGAAAGCCTCTACTTAAAGCTCCTAAACGACTACAATTAATGCTAATGACGTTGCAAAGATATTCTATAAATTTAGAATATATAAAGGGAAAGGAAAATGTAATAGCAGATTTTTTTATCAAGAACTGCTGTTAACAACACAGAGGATCTTGGAAAAGAAATGAATAGATCAAAAGTATTTCAAATATATAAATATGAGCAGAAAACATTTAAAGCAATTGAAAATACCAATCTTTGTCATGCAAGTAAGGTAACTAACGACAGAATTGAATCAATTGAAGAGGCTACTCGAAAAGATAGTATTATACAAAAACTTATGTCATTAATTGCTGATGGCCTAGATATGTTAAAGACGTGCCAGAAGAAATCAAAGTATATTTTCAATACAGAGACGAATTATCAATGCAGGACGGATCAATTTTCAAGAACGATAGAATTTTAATTCCTTATAATCTACGAAAGTTAATGATACAAAAAGTACATACCGCAGGTAGTGGTATAGAGAATACACTAAAATTAGCTAGTCAAAATATCTTTTGGCCAGGCATAACTAAGCACATTACAGAAGCTATTAAAGATTGTGAAGCATGTCAAAAGTATTCTGACAGTCAAGCTAAACTACCAATAATGTCACATGAATGCCCAACTTATCCATGATAAATAGTATCAATGGATGTGTGTTTCGGCCAGTATAAAGGAAAACAAACTAAAATATTAGTAATAGTCGATCATTACTCAGATTTTATTGAAATTTCATTTTTAAAAGATTTAAGTCCGAATTCAATAATTTTAGCAATGAAAGAAAATTTTGATAGACATGGAATTCCAGAAGTTGTAGGTTCAGATAATGGAACACATTTTATTAATAACTCATTGGTAGAATTTTACCGTACCCTGTCATCAAAGAGGAAACGGGAAAGCGGAATCCGCTGTGAAGATAATAAAGAAAATGATAAAAAAAGGCAATAATACCGAAGAAGATTTATATTACATGTTACTGCATTGGAGAAATACATCCAATAAAACAGGATATAGTCCGGAATTAAGATTGCCGCAGCCCAGCATTGTTGTTATATACCCGCTGAGTTTGGATATATAAACTATAAATAAACAGTTAGAGTTCTCGGCTGTACATTTTTAATAACGAATCCTATTAAGACATGGGCAAAGAAGTAATTTTAACATGCGCCACAGAGCAAAAGACCTTTCTTATTTGGGTGATGGTTTTGGATAACCGATATTCGATGTTACGGGAAAGAAAACAAAAAGCTCGCGGACACACGTTCTTATTTGGACCAGACTAACCGAGAGTTGTATAGGAGAAATATGTGGTTTTTTATTCCAGCTCCACATGTTGCTATCCAATTATTTGATCCTACACAAACACCATCTCCACCTCCACCCAATGTTTGTGAATTTAGTAGTATTAAGGAAAATAATACAAAACTGTGTAAAACTACCAGAAGTTACAGAACACAAACTAAGTGATCATGTTGTGCATACAAGTTAAGTTCGCGCAGAAAGTGAATATCAGAATGTACTATACATAAGCTGAAATGGTTGTTTGATTTTATTATTCCTAAAGTTCTTAAGCATTCTTGTTTCATTTTGAAAAAGGGAGATGTTGTATGAGTTAAAGGAATTATACAATAGGGCCATCTTTTAGAGTCGGTTAAGGTAATATAGGTTAACAGACTAGTACCCTCGTTGTTTGATTCTCAATGTACTAATATTTGTTAGTTCTCCTAATAAAGAAGTAACAAATCAATGATCATTTATGATTTATGATTATTTTGTACGTTAGTTTCATTTGGTCTAATACAGCTTAGCCTCAAAGTAATGACATGATATAGAGCAACATATGTAGATTTATTTGGTAAGTTTAGAAATATAATTTCTATAATATTAATTGCATTTTATTTCTATTACATTTAAATTAGGCAGTAATTTAAACTTTCTAGATTTTTTGTAGTGTCTTGATATTTTAAAAAAGAATTTTTCATTTCATTAAAGAAAAATCATTTGATAAGTGATCGCCAATAGTAAATCGGAATAATATAATTAACCGTTACGAAACACAAGTTATTGCGAAGATAATCGATCATCGGCTTAGGAAAGGGCACAAAAATAAATGGCAAATTTCAACAAGTATCAAATAAGTTTAATATCTTTATTGTTTCATTCCATTAATTGTATAATGGGGTTCTGTTTAATGAGTTACCGGTTTAACATTTTTATTGAGTTGAGCCTCGGTATTCTAGGCAACATAAAGGATATTATGTTTCCAAGAAGGATTTCCCCTTTCACTGGAGAAAAAATGTAATCGTTGAGAACAATTTGGAGCAATACCATAAGCATCAGAGGTGTATTATACAGACCATTACAAAAACACGGTATTTAACATTTCTTTTGAGTGTATCTTCAATATTTTGGTTTTGTTGATTAACATCAAAAGAAAGAAATACAGGCACTGCTTCACTTCCGTCTGATTGAATGAAACTAGAATATATATGTGGTGTTACTGGAGTAGATAAGCTGTAATATTTAAGTTAAAAATCAATTTTCCGATTAGTGAAAAATTCAATTGTCCATTCAATTTTGAATTTTGGGTTAAAACTCAGACCCCATAGAGATTGCGAAGCAATCAGTAACAGAAACCCAAAATTAAAACGTCCGCAATCTCTCCCGCCGTTTTGGACCAGGTACCGTTTCTCTTTCAAATTTGTGCTTTTCTAAGAGGTAAGTTACAGCCAGCGTAATGAGTAGAGTGCAACAAGTCGATTCCCTAGCTGTAGCGTCTCTGCGCTGGGTTAACCGAAATAAACATGTGTGTTATTTAGAACAAAATACAACAAGAAAATTTATAAAAACAAACGCAATATACTAAACAACTTACCGAATATGCTTAGATGGTTGAGAAGAGATCCGGAAGTGAGGCCTTCAACACCTGCATCGTAGTGTACGTTTCTACAGTGGTCTCTACACTCTACAGCGATGTACTTAAAGTAGTCTTTGAATATGTATAACGGATCTTCCGCAACACTATTGTTAAAATGATGGCGTAATCTAGAAAAATCGAAATTTTTACATAATATAATATTAACTTTCCTCTGATTGAAACACATTTTTCGTCACCTAAAATATGCGGTACTGTTTGTACGTGGTCAACAATTTCACACGAATCCCGTAGCGACAAGGAAGTGTTTTGCAATTTTTTATTGCGTCGGCTACTGGAACGTAATTATCGTTAATAGTTTTCAAAACTGCTGCAACTTAAAGATTTTGGAATTGCATTTGACTTAGCTTTATTGCAGCTGTTCCTTTAGCGTCCAGTTGTAAAATCACTAATTTGATCTTTTCAAAATGTTTAAAATAATAGAATGCTGTTGCTTCTAACCATGTATCCCATCGTATAAGGATTGGCTGCGGCGGTTCCAGTATGTCAGGACACTGTGAACTAAATAGCCGAATACGTTTCGGTGATTTAAGGTGTAGAGCATGAAACAGACATGTTATGTGTAGCAAATCCTGTAGAACAGTTTTGAATAATTGACCTGTGCGAAGCACAACCGAGGCAGCATCGGTAACCATTAACACTTGCTTTGGTGAAATTTCAAAGTTGTCTAGTGTTCTAACTAATACGGCTTTACTGTCTTTTTCAGGCTAGCAAACAAGCGTATAACGGTTCTTTCAAGGTCATTGTGAGTGCTACAATCGATACTACGGATTTTTTTTTTCATGTCTGTAGTTTCATCTGTAGTTAGCCACAACCGTTCATTTTTTATTGCCTACGTAGCGTCTGCGGACTTGGTAATTCCCATGTTAGATTGCATTTTTTCCAAAACCGACGAAACATTGTTTCTCCGATTTTTACAAACGGTATATTGCACGCACTTAGCATCATCGTTAAATCACATAGAAATTCTTTATACAGTCTGCTTTCGCTTTTTCTTAATTTGTGTGTGGTGCTATTTACATGGTTCCTACACGTATATGGTTTCCAACATAGTAAACATTTATCGCAAACTAAACACCTGATTTCTTTATTATATATTAAGTCTGCAAATTGCCGTAAACACGTGTTTACCCTGTTAGCAAACAGACAAGTTGTTGCATTTCTACATTTTGAACATTTTAATGCTTTCCGTTCCGTGCCGACATGTAACGAAGCAGCTCTGTATCCCCCCAACCTCTCGCGGTTAAACACCACTGGAAGGCAAACGAGAATGTCGCGCACTCAGATTTATAGAATGTAATGTTACTTTTATCGTGTTTTCGAAGCTAAAACGAATAGGAAAACCGCACTTTTGGTGAAAAGACAACATTGTTGCATCCTCTCTCCATTTATTCGAATTTTACGCGTCGTCGTGGATCACTAGAAACGATCGTAGCTGTACGTATTTCGAACGCTTAATCGTGCATTTTAATAACGATAGTTCCATTATTTCAGGTAGACTCCACTACGAAACTGTATTTTTCTCGCTAGAAAGGTCGTTTGAAAAAAGAAATATAGTGCCTTAAGGAATTGTGAAGGAAGTATTGTAGAAATGTCTTTCGGGTGATATCGTGTATCACACATCACCAGAAAGACATTTCTACAATGGATTACGGTCGTGAAAGCCTACACTCAACTATTGTGAAGGAAGTGTCTGCCCCTGCAAACATGACACATATGAAAAAATTGATTAAATAAAAGCAACAAAGTGCTGTTCCCAACCACGATGACAAACAATTGCTTAGATTTCCAGCTAATTGTTGGGGTACGGTTACTTAAACTATTACAATACCACATTTAAGTTTTTTTTTGTATATATATTTATTCTTGAAGAAAATTTCACTCTAGTTAACGTTTTTACAACGCATCAATAATAATTATTCTACTTAGTTGTAAAGGAATATGTGCCAGCTCGCTAAGAAAAGCATCTCTGTCCTTTGAAAAAATATATATATTGTTACGTACGGTAGTTTGTAAATAGTGTTGGATTTAATTTATCTAGTTTGCTATTTTTAAGTTTAACAATGATTATTTTATTTTGAATGTTGACAGACGTTAAGTGTAGAATAAATCCATTTTATATTGAGTATATCGCCTGAGTTGTTTGTCTTTGAGCCCCGACAACGTTTTTAAAGGCAGAAAAACGTTACAATTGGTGTCAGGTGTGGGGTATTCGCGATATATTTGGGAATAATTGAAATTCTTGGACTAACTGTGTACAGTCGAAAACAATGACAAAATTCTGTAAATGAATAGACTTGAAAGTAGCAGACCTAAAAAGAGAATTAGAAGAAAGGTATGCAGATATAAGCGGGAAGAAGCCCGAGCTCCAGTTGCGGTTGAAAAGAGTCATGGAAGACGAGAAGATCCTGAGAAATACTTGTTTGAAGTGCCCGGTGGAAACAGCGAACTTCTAATGGAACTTAAAGAAATGATGGAAGATAAATTAACGGAACATTCTAGAAGTATGGAAGAGAAATTAACAGAAAACTCTAGAAAGATAGAAGATAAATTAACAGAAAATTCTAGAAACCTGGAAGAAAAATTGATTGAAAGTTCTAGAATGGTGAATGAGGAAATCAAGAGTATAGAAGAGAAATTAATCGAAAAATCCAGAATAATCGAAGAATTGGACGGGCGCATGAAGATGTTAGAAGAACAATTTCATTCTGGAACTATACCGAAAGCCGAAAACACCGGAAATTCTACCAATACGCAAAGCATCCAAATGGAAGCAGGAAATACAGTGACCATCAGTACGATTCAAACAAAAAGTGAGCTGCCTATCTTTGATGGAAAGACGCCATTGGAGGACTATTTAACTCTGCTGGAGACGATGGCTAAGGTGTACGGCTGGACAGAAGCTACACAAGTAGCCATGTTGTCAGTGGCTCTGCGCTCTGAAGGTACTCCAGACTATTCCTTCATCAGAGCGACAAAATTACCAAACACTCCTCAATCACTTGGTAATGAACATCTGCAAC
The DNA here is from genome assembly GCA_902654985.2 of Oryctes borbonicus. Classification (NCBI taxonomy): domain Eukaryota; kingdom Metazoa; phylum Arthropoda; class Insecta; order Coleoptera; family Scarabaeidae; genus Oryctes; species Oryctes borbonicus. The sequence continues at coordinate 6,271 of LR736958.1, read as the reverse complement.
AAGTATACCGGTCGCAGTTAAAAAATCGCTACCAGAGATCCAACGAGACTCTACAGGAGTTGAGGCTGACATTGTTCCTTTAGTTAAGAGTGCTTACCCAACGACATCAGATGATGTGTATGATAATCTGGCAGTGGATAAGTTTCTGGATGGTCTTCTTAATAGTGAGACTCAGCAGGCAGTTAAGCGTGCTCGCCCGCAGACGTTAAATCAGGCTTTGGCAAAGGACATGCTCGCGTCCGTGCTCTAGAAACTCACGAGGAGGAAGAGTGGTCAGAAGAACTTAAAACGATGTTAGCGGAAATTCTGAAGCGCATGGAGGTTTGGGGACTGGAGAAACGATGCTGGAATTGTGGGAAGTCGGGGCACCTACGTAGCCGCTGCCCTAATTCATTAAAACTAAGGCAGAAGGAAAACTAAAATGGGCCGACGGGAAGGGGCGATCGTCGACCCATGTGGCTAATGCCCCGGAAACACCAGTGATTGTTGCTTCAGTAAAAGGTCGGGCTAGCAGCCTCTTCATTGATGGAAATGTAAATGGAAAACCTAGAGATTTGCTGCTGGATACTGGTGCAACAATGACAATTCTTCATCCGAAGGTAATATGCAAGGACAAGATATATATGACTAGGTGGACGCTACGCACAGCGGCTGGACAGTCAATCAGCTGGGGTAGACGATGGCCTACTTCCAGATTGTTGGTACTATATTCCAGTATCAAGTAATAGTCGCGGATATAGAACAAGACGTAATAAAGAATTTGGTTTCAAACTTGACCTGCAAGCAGGCGTACTAACAATTGGCAAAGAAGAAGTTATCCTCAACCACGGCAAGAACATGTCAACATTCGTCGTACTAGCAGAAGATGTAACTGTGGCGAGCCGCAATGAAGCCATTGTGGAAGCGAGCGTGGACGAAGTAATACCCAGAGGGCAAGTCTTAATGCTGGAACCAAGAGCGGTTGGCGGAGAAGGCCGCGTAATACTGGTCGCCAAGGCAGTGGTTCAAACAGGAAAAAAACTACCCGTTCGGCTGATGAATGTCAACAATTATCCAGTAAAATTAAAAAAAGGCGTTCCTTTGGGAAGTTGTGCAAGTGTGTCATCCATTGTCCACAAAGCGGCTAACGCAGCGACAACTCCTGGTCCGCGTCCTAAGTGGTTGAATAACTTCATTGACATGTCTTGTAAGGATCTGACAATATAGCAACGCCATGCCGTAAAGCAACTGCTTGGACGCTACCAAGATCTTTTCCAAGCAGAAGACCACAAAACCAAGGGCAGGACTAACGTTGTACGGCATCGAATAGACACTGGAGATGCCCAGCCCATTCGACAAGTCCCTAGAAGATTGCCATAGGCAAAACGAGCTGAAGCAGAGCGAATCATACGAGACGTGGAACGGGATGGCGTGATTTGGGTTGTGTAACGCTCCCGCAACGTTTCAGAGGCTTATGGAGAACGTTCTGAGGGGACTATCCTGGAAAATTTGCTTGGTATATCTCGACGATATAATTGTTTTAGGAAAATGCTTTGCTCATCATTTAAAGAACTTGGAACAAGTATTCCAGCAATTAGAAGGAGCAAGCCTGAAGCTGAATCCTAAAAAATCTAACCTGTTCCGGAAGCAAGCACATTACCTCGGCCACGTGGTATCAGAGGATGGAGTATCCGTTGACCCAGGGAAGATTGAAGCGGTTAAGTCTTGGCCAGTCCCAACGAACAAGCCCGAAATAAGAACCTTTCTCGGGCTATGTACTTATTACCGGCGATTCGTTCCTGGATTTGCCAACATCGCTAAGCCTTTCACAAGACTAACTGAAGAGAGCAGAGACTTCATCTGGGACGAGAATTGCCAGGATGCCTTTGATGAACTGAAACAAATGCTGACCTCGGCGCCCATCTTGAGCTATCCTCAAGCCGAAGGAAAATTTATATTGGATACTGATGCCAGCAACGTCGCCATTGGAAGCGTGTTGTCCCAAGTTCAAGATGGCAACGAAAAAATGCCCGGCTACTTCAGTAAAGTATTATCGAAACCGGAGCGCAACTTCTGCGTGACCAGGAGGGAGCTGTTGGCCGTAGTTAAATCTGTGGAACACTTCCATAAATACCTCTATAGCAAGAAGTTTTTGTTAAGAACCGATCATGCAGCATTAATGTGGTTGTTACGTTTCAAAAACCCGGAAGGGCAAGTTGCCAGATGGATAGAACGTTTGCAGGAGTATAATTTTGATTCAGAACATCGCCTGGAACCAGTCATCGTAATGCTGACGCGCTATCCAGGAGACCCTGCCCAAGGAACTGTGCGCACTGTTGTCGCGCTGAGGGGAAAAATGAAGTAACCTGCTTGCGAGCTTCTGTCTTAGATTACATCTGGACCGAAGATCAAATCCGAGCTAACCAAGAGTCTGACGAAGTTCTAAAGCACGTAGTAAAATGGAAGAAGCAAGAAGCGCGGCCTAATTGGGAAGCTGTAGCTCCGTATTCGCAGGAGTTAAAATCATATTGGGCGCAGTGGGACTCGTTGGCGATAGAAGATGGTCTTCTGAAACGAGTGTTAGAAGACGAAGCTGGGACGAATAGAAAGCTTCAGATCGTGGTCCCGAAAACGAAAGTATCCGAAGTATTGGAACTCTTCCACAATGGAACGTCGGGAGAACATGTTGGAGTTCATAAAACGGTGGAGAAGGTCAGAGAGCGATTTTATTGGGTGAACTGTAAGAAGGACGAAAAAGACTGGTGCCGAAAATGTACAACTTGCGCTACCACCAATGGACCCTCCCAAAAGAAGAGAGCCCCTATGAGGCAATACAACGTCGGCAGTCCCTTTGAAAGGATTGCGATTGATATTGCTGGACCGTTTCCTACCACAAAAGAGGGAAATAAATACCTTCTGGTTGCAATAGATTACTTCAGTAAATGGGTGAAAGCTTATGCATTGCCGAACCAGGAAGCTGTAACGGTCGCCGAGGCGCTAGTTAAGGAACTATTCTGTCGGTTTGGTGTACCGCTTGAACTTCACTCCGACCAGGGACGAAACTTAGAATCAACGGTGTTTCAGGAGGTGTGCAGAATACTGGACATACACAAAACCAGAACAACTGCATTGCACCCACAATCGGATGGCATAGTGGAGCGCATGAATAGGACCATTATCAAATATTTGTCAAAAGTTGTCGCAGATCACCAGCGAGATTGGGATCAGCAACTACACCTGTTTCTGCTGGCATATAGAGCATTGGTCCACGAAACTACCGGCCACAGTCCATCTAATGTGCTTTTTGGACGAGAACTGCGCTTACCATGCGATCTCAAGTTTGGTTTTAAACCGAACGAAGAAGTTGTTGGAGATGACTACGTATCGAACTTGCGAAAGCGAATGGATGGAATTCATGATCGAGTGAGGACGAACATCCATAAAGCAAGTGACCGAATGAAGGAACATTACGACATCACAGCGAGTGAAGGTGGATATCAGCCTGTGGACCTGGTCTGGCTGTTCAACCCTCAGCGACGTCGAGGGCTGTCACCTAAACTGCAACGATCGTGGGACGGGCCTTACGAAATGGTAAAGCGAATTAACGACGTTGTCTACCGCATCAAAAGGAAACCAAACGATAAGCTAAGAGTAGTCCATTTTAATCGACTAGCTCCGTTTCTTGGAAATAATCGTGAGGAGGGTGAGCAGAATGTCCGAGTCTGTAAACTCCCTGAAGAATAACTTAGCTATGAGGAATTCATGGATAAGCACGAAAATAGTCACAAAGTGCGTCACGGTGCGACGATGGAGATTCAAAAGGATCTGTTTTTGGCTCTTGAAGGTTGCGCGTTAGCGCATTGTGTTGCCCAGGACCTAAGAATGGAAAAGGGTATAGCCAGCTTATTCAAGAAGTTTGGAGGAGTTGAAGACCTCCAAAGTCAGTATCCTGAGGTCGGCAAGGCGCTGTACGTATCAGGAAATGAACGATATTTGTTCTATTTGGTGGCCAAAGAGACTTCAATGGGAAAGCCAACTTATCACTCCATATGGGACAGCCTGATAAGCTTAAGAGGAAAGCTGTTGGAGCTGGGAATCAATAAGATCAGAATACCAAAATTAGGCTGTGGATTGGATAGCTTGAACTGGAGGATCGTAAGAAGCATGATTGAAGAAATCTACCGATATACAGGCATTGAATTTCTGGTGTGCTGTTACAACCCACGAGCAGGAGAGGGAAAGCGACGGACAGTAACGTTTTCCGCCAGACATCGCTGTGCAGAAAAGGAGTGAGATGCTTGATGTTGACAATGATTATTTTATTTTGACAAGACGTTTGACAGACGTTAAGTGTAGAATAAATCCATTTTATATTGAGTATATCGCCTGAGTTGTTTGTCTTTGAGCCCCGACAACGTTTTTAAAGGCAGAAAAACATACATATATATATATATATTGCACAAATCTTGACCAGTTTTTCCTGTCCCTCGCCAACATTTTTCCACTGCCCCATTTCACTCGCCTCTCCTCCAAACATTTCGCCACCACGTCGTCCCACTTCTCACCGCCTCATTCTATTCTCATTCTATCTCTCCTTGTAATGCCTTTTATTGCTCTTAGAAATCTCATCTCTGCCGCTTGTGTTTTGCGTTTTTGTTGATTTGTAAGTACCCAGCTCTGACTTCCGTATATTAATATCGGCGTAATCTTTGTTATTATTGTTATCTCTTTTTTCCTTACAAATGCTTTTTCAAAGTGTAGTACAATCGAGTTGCCTTCTCTATTTTTTCATTTATTTCTGCCTCATTCTTGCCATCTTTGTATATATTTACCTCAAGATATACCTGTTCCACTTTTTTGTTGTTTAGTGTCACCGATAGATGTTTATTTTCTTTTCGAGCTATCATTATCTTGTTTCTTTTACGTGTTGATTTTTAGATTTTTGTTTTGCAGAGCTTTATTCCATATTTCTAGATTATGTTGGAGATCAGTCTCACTAAATCATCCGCGAAGATACATTCACTTATTGATGTTCTTTCCATATTTCTAAACCCTGCTGATAGTTTCCTTACCGTGTCCTTTATTTTCTGTAATACATTATCCATTATTAAGTTGAAATGCGTAAGGCTCAAAACTCCGCCTTGTCTTAGGCCGTCTTTGCTTTGAAATATTTCTGATTGGGTGTTTCTCGTTCGTATATATTTTTTTGTATCCTTGTGCATACTTTTTATGTTGCTCCTCAGCTTACTACTCACTCCTCTTCTTCTTAAACTATCCCATATCTCTTTTCTTGATATACTATGGAACGCCTTTTCTAGATCTATAAACGCCATGTTTGTGTTGTTATATTCCCTTTTTTTTCCATTATTGACATCTATAGAAAGGAAACCAATACGAATAGGTACATTATGAGCGACTCTAACCACTGTGGACAACACAAAATGGCCTCGATTAGCTTCTTAATTAATCGATTGGTTAAATTCCCTCTAAGTAGAAGTAGATTTAACAGAGAACTTAAATTCATAAAAAACGTAGCTATTTATAACGGTTACTCTTCTATAGAAGTCGATCGCATGCTTAAGAAAGTCCAACATAGGCTTTAGGTAAGAAATTCCACGACCTTAACCCCGGTAGAAACTAATAGCAAGAAATTCGTGAAACTCCCCTTTCACGGCATATCGAAAGGCGTGGGGAAGGTTTTGAAGATTCAACATATGAACGTATGCTTCGGTTCGCGCAACACCTCAAAAATCTTCTCGGTAATCCTAAAGATAAACCGAAAATAGGAGAAAGGTCGGGTATTTATAAAATTGAATGTAGTCACTGTAATAAAGCCTATATTGGTCAAACAAAAAGAGCGATAGAAACTAGATTCAAAAAACATCTACGAAATTATCGCTACGACAGATTGGACGCGTCGAGTGTGGCACAACACATAAATGAAACCGGGCATAGTATTAAATTAGAAGACTTAAAATTGATTAAAGACGTAACGTCGCCGCGAGAATTAGATGCGTACGAGACAGTTTACATCAAAAGTAATAAAAATCTGATGAACCGAGAAAACGGACCGTTGTCGTACTCTGTCCTTTTTGACCTTTTGCAGTAGGCTGGCACTCGTTTATATTTTGGGCCATAAAAGAGATCTTCCCGTCCATCTGGCCGTGTTTTTCGCATGTCGTAGTTTAAGACACGTAGAGGGTAGAATTAGGCACTTGTAAAATACAATATTTCTTCTCGGTGAAGGGATAGTTCATGCATGTTATCTTTCGCACGTCGTAGCTTCAAGGCG
>LR737067.1:0-11082 GCA_902654985.2 Oryctes borbonicus | reverse complement strand
ATTCAATAAGGAGCCAGATCTGGTGAATAGGGTTTTCTATTAATTCGATCCCCAATTTCTGAAATTTTGCCATGGCAGCCATTGAAGTATGAGATGGTGCATTGTCTTGGTGAACGAAACCTTCCTTTTCTTCAAATGCAGCCGTTTTTCTGCAAGTTCTGTCTTTAACCTATCAAATAATGTTGCTGCTGTTGTTCTCTTCAAGATAGTCGATTAACACAACTCCATGACTAGCCCAATAAAACGGTCGCCATCCAATGGAAGAGTCTTCGCCTTTTTTGGAATAAAAATTTAAATAGACTTCAATGAAGCAGAAAATTGTAAGTCCCAAATTAAATATATAACGATTTGATAATTTACACTTTCTTATGGGATCCCCTTTATACTACTACGTACTAGTAATAACATGTAAATCCGAAATTCGAAAGGTTAATTTTTGTATTTTTGCTAATTTATTTCCAAAAAAAAATAATTAAAATTCGAATATTTCCCTCACTGCTGTATATTTTATTCTACATATTTAGAAAGGACTACTCTGTTTATCCATTGTAACATAAACTAAGGTATCTAGATCGATAATCTGCACAACGAATGCGAAGTGCTCCAACTTATCCGTTCCTCATTATACGGTCCATTGCTTCCTTACATCTTTCTAATTGAGTCAACCGCATCTGAAGAATAATTATTTCGATCTGGTGGGAAAAGACCGCCCATTAATGGACAGTAATGATGACTTTTTACGTGACATGAAATACAGCGGTAATTTCTGCAGTACTTATACCGCAGCTAGTTATTCCAATCATCCAAATTATTTAATTTATTTGATTAATAGAGGTTGATTATTTCGTTTCCAATTTAGAGTTTGTTGCTACCTAACAATTTCCGGTTCTATGTAACGGGTTTACTAATACAATGTATGTATACACTTAGTATTAAAAAAAAAACTGGTTTTTGAATATTTAAATTTAATTACGCGCATATCTAGCAACCTTCTATGAAAACATGCGTTAGTAATGTAAAAATTACAATAGTAGTTATAGCACACTGAGGAGGAATACTTCGTTGCTGACGATGCATTTTTAATAACATTATAATATAGGATTGTTATAATTATCGTATAATGGAGGGCTTACCTTAATAGCGGGCATTATTGTTCCATTATCTCTCTAGAAAGCGACAGGTATAGAAGAAGAGCGAAGTGTGATAGTACAGGCATTTCCTGCGTATCAAGTGCCGCTACATACAAATACCTTAGCAATGTGTATGCGAAAACAAAGCAGCGAGACAACAAACGATTAGCATATAATGGATAAGCATTTCATCCACTAAATACATCCCAAGTTCTACAGTTGAAACAATTCAATTTTGGAAACTTTATTACATATACTTGTGGGGACTCTGTATAAGACAATGGTTAACATCTTCTACCATACAGACAAATTTGTGAAATAAATATAAAAATATTTCAAAAGAGTTCACGTACTGCTTTAGTTCCATGATTTGAGTAAAATTTTCTCAGGATTTCATTTGTTATTTGTATAGATGAATTTAGGTGAATCTCAATTTACATTGTGTTACTTTCTACTAACCAGGCTGCGAAAAGTATGTTTATAAGCAACAGAAATAATTTCCCACGCTAACAAGGGATGTATTAGTAATACTTCTTTTTTTATTTTTAATTTATTAATTTAATTTAATTTTTATTCTTAGTGTTAACGGCTATGTAAGTTCTTTAGGATCAATGTTTAAAATTGTTTCATATTTTGATAATACGGGCTAAATAATGGCAAGTTGCTGCTAATTTTCGTATAACTTACCTAAGTTCAGTAGATAAATTTTAGAAAACCGGAACCTGAGTATTTCAATTCTGGATTCAGTTATAATATAAATCGTAAGTAGGGAAGTATATTGCGCCACCACTATTTCTAGACAAGTGCAGGGCACGGAAAGTCCATCTGAACCTATATGCTCTGCACTCTGTATATGTGGGGCAACAATGCGATCCTTCAATAACACCATTACTGAAACTAAACGTGTTCCGGGTTTGAACCGTGTCATGTCGTTGGTTAAAATAAAACTCGACGTTTCGCCCACAATTGTATGGGGCTTCTTCAGGAGGGTGATAGGCGACAGTTAGCACGGTAACTCAACGTGTGAACCATGCCAGAGGCGAAACTAACTGAGCGGGAAGCACTTCGCAGTTGGTTTTCACCTCACATGCTGAGTTGCCATAATCAATCGCTTCCTGCTCAATTAGTTCCCCCTCTGGCGTGGTTCACACGTTGAGTTACCGTGCTAACTGTTGCCATCACTCTCCTGGAGAAGCCCCATACGATTGTGGGCGAAACGTCAAGTTTTATTTTAACCAACGACATTACACGGTTCAAACCCGGAACACGTTTAGTTTCAAGTGACTCTGGCCGTGGAAGCCTACTTTTTTATTTTAAACACCATTACTACTGATAGTAAAAGAGTGACAAATACCGGTTTACATCATCTCGATTAACGAAAATTCCCATTTTATTGATTCCTACATGTAATTGTTAGCAAGGGAAATACTGATGAATTAAAGCACACTATTACTAATTAAAACACCCTCACAGAAATACCCTGTAAGTCAACATAGTAAATTGTTCAGCGATTAAACATTAAAGAACAATAGTAATTGCATTTTGAGGAAAGTTATATTAACTGAAGAAAACAACACATCATTAAACATCATAATCATATATTATAATAATACATAACAGAACAAAGAAGTAGCAAGAATATGAGTGCAGAGATATTTACGTGAAAATAGTGGATAATAACATTACCTTGAAATACATTAAAAAGAAACACTATTATGCTATACTTACATACTTGTAAATTACATGTAAGGCTAAATACATGCAGTTTTTGCACAGCAACGCTCTTTATGCGGCTAAGACGCTTTAAAAAGAGACTACTTGCCTTATTGTCTTTTTAAAAATACGCTATTAAAAAAAACCTACACACTATACCACAAAAAATAAATGAACCAAATCAACAGTCCAAAATTTAACCAGGGATTAATTTTGACTGACTACGCTGATACGGCAGATATATGAAAACTAGCACAAGAATAACTTCTTTAATAATCGATCGTTATCCCAAATTCCCAAATTCCATTCCAATTAAACTTCCCTTTGCTTCCTTTATTTACCTGCTTTCTGTGGCATAACGCAAAATATATGAAATAGTGTCCAATAATCTCATGATCCAATCAGCACGTTTAAATACCCAGATTAATTACGCAAAATCACAGGTCTTCAGCATAGCGCAATGGTGGTTTTAGAATAAGAATCGTATCCTTGAAATTAGATTATCGCTTTGGAATATATATTTCAAATAAGCAAATAATATTCTTGTATTCATTTTGCTTGTTTTAAGGATACATATTGTTGTAATAAAATTATCCTAACTTTGAGTTATATATAGTAGCATTGTTAAATGAAACATGTTGGTGGCCGGCGCCCTACTGAAAACATTTCCATCCAAATCTTACAATTCGGCATTAATATACACGAGTTGCATACAAATATAAATTACAAAATTATGGGATAGAATTTCAACACTTTCATCTGTCAAAAAATATGAAATATCTTAATATAAATGTGTATTATAATCTTAAAAATAACACTAATATAATTGGCAAGTGGTTAGCGTCATTCAGCTACATACATTGTATGTTGTACACGTGTGTTAAACTACCTCAAAAATATCAGTTGATAGTCTTGAATTCATCACGGATCTACCTGAAAATAATTTAAAAAAAAAACTGCTTCACCACAATTAAAATTAGAATTGTAATTGTTATCAATAATCGTTCAAAAATTTATTATTTTTTTCAGAGTACCTCATCAGTATTGGATATTTACGAAACATATGCCATAAGAGCAATTCATTGGAAAAGTGCTGAAATCAGTAGGTAAGCTGTCTAGTATCAATCTTTAAATAACAATCCATTGCTTTTAATAGCGAGCAGATTAAAAAATATTACAAATATAATTTCCCACGCTGATAAGGGATAAGGTATTTGAAATTATTACACAAACACATAAGTAAGTTCGTACATATCTGTGATGTTTTCTACACTCACGGCATTTATTTGGCGCAATATTTTCTCCTGAAATACACTACCCGACAAAAACATAGACCCGGTATCATTAATATTTACGAAACAAAGTTTATAGACATTATATAAAATGTAAATGAGGGTTATTAATACTTGTTATATAAATAGTCCATTTATAGATATTTCTGGGTATTTATTGCTTTGCGAGGGGTAATTGAGATTTTCCCAGATCAAAATAGGAATATTAAATGCGACAAAAATTTAGACCCTGTGTATTTATTACATTAATATAAGCAAAAATGTTTTAATTTGATAGTTCTCTTTATATGCAGTGGTTGTGCTGGTAAAGTGTACACATTTCACCACGAGAAATTATATTTTATAATGTGTTTGCAATATGGGTAGAAAAAAGCAATTATCCTTGATAGAAAGGGGTAAAGTTCTAGCCTGGCACCAGGATGGTGTTGGTAAGAAGGAAATTGCTCGTCGGTTACGAAGAAGCGATCATTCCGTTAGAAATTTCCTAAAAGATCCGGAAAATTACGGCAAACCAAAAGGCCAGGGGCGACCGAAAGCTGTAAGTGAGCGGGATAAACGCACGATATTGCGGTGTGCATCCAATTCTTCTGCGTCTGCGAGAGTTATTGCAGAACAGGCGGGGGTACAAACGCACGTGCGTAATGTTCAAAGGATTTTAAAGGCGTCACCGGTAATATCACGGAAGAAAATGTTGAGAAAACCGCCACTTTCGGCGAAACACAAAGAAGCGAGGTTGAGATTTGCTGAAGAACACGTATCCTGGAAGAAACAATGGGAAAAAGTTATATTTTCCGATGAGAAACGTTGTAATTTGGACGGACCAGATGGATACTCGCATTATTATCATGATCTGAGAAAGGAACCAAAAGTGAAAATGACCAGACAATTAGAGGGTGGATCTGTGATGATATGGGCAGCGATTGGATTTCGCGATAAAAGTGGGATAGTGTTTTGCACAAACAAAATGACATCTGTGACTTATAAAGACTTATTGCGTGACAATCTTCTACGTGTTGGAAACCAATGGGCCGGGCGTAATTTTGTTTTTCAGCAAGATAACGCGCCAATTCATAAAGCAAAAACCATTACTGAATGGTTTAAAGAGAAAAAGATTAAAACTTTTCAGTGGCCGGCACGGTCACCAGACTTAAACATTATTGAAAACATGCGGGGTGAATTGGCACGTCGCGTTTATGGGGGAGGCCGTCAATATTTCACGGTACAGGAACTGAAAACTTCAATAGCGGCTGAATGGCAGAATATCCCTCAAAATTATGTGTTAAATTTATATAAATCTATTAATAACAGACTATTGGAAGTGATTAAGAACAATGGAGGATCTACGCATTACTGATCACTCATTTGTTGATTTTTGTTTTACATTTGCAACAGAGCGTCTAAATTTTTGTCGCAGAAATTGTTTAAACATTGGAGTAATAATTTATTATTTAGTTCATATATTACTGGAGGAGATATTTTTAAGTTTATTTTACTTTTATGAATAAAAACTTAATTAGATATCTTGCTAGTTTCGCAAAGAAATGTTGTAACCCTTAAAACCCGTAAAACATCTTACCGCATCTAAGTTTTTGTCGGGGAGTGTACATGTGCATCAAGAGTTGGAGCCCAATGTGAATGTCATATATATATATAATTCCACATCCATAAAATTTTGATTAAATATTTTTAATAAACGGAAACTAGAAATGTAAACAACTCCAACCCGTTTATGAACATATTTCCCGTTTCTCTATTCGTTACCTTTCTCATTTCGTGTACCAACATAAATCACCGCCCGAAAAGATTTGTACAACCCCATGTTTACTAATTTTCAGAACACGACGTTTTTCCCACGCCTGAAACATTTTCGGTTAAGCCCAACAGTGATACCTACACAGCGACCATCCTATTACTTCCAATTTGTACGGTACAATGCGCGCGTTCTCTCCGCAAGCTAATGGTAAATGCTTGTGGAATGAGAGATGTACGGATTAATATTTTTTTTCTCCGGGTGTTCCTAGCATATGTGTTTTACATGTTGACGCGTAAATAAAGTTATATAAAAGAGTCAGCGCAAACCTAGTTCCCTTTGAAGTTGTATTAAAGTTTTTTGGAGGTAATGGTCTGAAAATACCTTTATACATACTCTAAAGAAAAATAATTTCACTCCCAACAATTAACAAAAACGCGTTTAAACTCAGAAAAACTATAAAAAAGGGTTAACAGAGGGTTCCCAATAGCAATTTTATGTTATGCATAATAGTCATAATAATATTTATTTTAAAAAATGCGAGAAATATGTAAAAATAGGCAAGAATAGGCAATGTTAAATCAACAAAAAAATTAGTCGTATATAAAATATATTGTACCGATTTTTATAATAAATAAAGGACTTCAAAGAAGTGATGAACAAAAAAGAAATTCTGGTAATCCAATTCGGGAAGGAGGAAAACAAAAAACTATCAGATTGAAACAAGAGAATTAAGGAAAATGTGGAGAGCAAGTAAAAAGGAAAATGTCTCCTAAAGAAGAAACCAATAAAAGTCAAGGTCTGCTCCAATAACCGTACAAAATGACCTACATAGTTCTATTCAAATAATTAATTATTACTTGAGAATCGTTTACAAGGAACACACCAGAAAAGTAAACGCATAGCACCATGCTAATTTCTCATCACCAGTTATAAGCAAGCACGAAAATAGGCGTACCATTGTTTGTTCTTTAATTATGCACGACTTGCTAATAAAACAGTTGAATATACCTACTTTAAAAATTTCCATCACACAGAAAGAAGCTGTTACGACAGAAATAGAATCAAGTTATATAGACTTACATCTGACTACAACATACTAACTAGCTGGAAAAAAATAAACTTGTTTATTATTCATTTGTTGGCTGGAAAATTGAAAAAACATATGCAATCTGTATAACGCTCCATTTAAGCAATGTAATGAAAAAGATCATTATTTACAAGTGTGTTGGAAGAAGTAAAATAATTGTTTAGAGCATTACTTCCATTGCTCAAACAATAAACCTCCATAATATTAATTCTCACATAGGAGTGTCACATGTTGCACAAATTACATTAATATTCCAGTTACATTAGTTTTGGACAGTACTGTATCTCCGTTTTTATTGCGTATGTGGGCATACGAAATGATACAACATGAAAGAAATGTGTAACGCAACTTCCGGCCAATGCAAATACAGCGATAAATGTGTAACATTGTTTTATGTTTCCGTTTCGCTAAGCCCGAAAGTTAAAAATGTTGCTACCGTTATATAATTAGCATTTCTAATCAGAAATCGTTTCAAAGGTGCATGGCCTATCTACGAAGAAATACGACCACACTAACACAACTTTACTTTTAATAGTTTTTAAAATGTACACACAAATCTGGTGCTAGGCGACCGCCGAATTAAGGCCATGAAAAAATTAAATGCACGTTGAGTGCAGAGCTTACTCAGTCAGGAGCAAAAACGCATTGAAATAAACATTTCCGATGTCCTGTTGAAGCAGTTTAAGCGAAATAAGTCGGAATTTTAGCGTCGACTAATAACCAGATGAAATAGTAGAAATGTCTTTCGGGTGATGGCGTGTAGTTAATATTTTTACTTGACGTTTCGCTGACCATCTTGTCAGCTTCTTCAGAAGATTTCTAAAGACAGTCCTTAGAAATCTTCTGAAGAAGCTGACAGGATGGTCAGCGAAACCTCAAGTAAAAATATTAACTACACGACATCACCCGAAAGATATTTCTACTATAGATTACGGTCGTGAAAGCCTACCCTCAACCAGATGAAACTTGAATACACCAGCACACTCCTAAAACCAAGGCATAGTCGATACAATGCACTGCGAAGCGTGAATCGGTTCCGAAAAAAGCGAAGACTGCTCCATTGGCTAAGGAAAGTAACTCTTTTCTAATACAAGGAGATGTGTTACTTGACTACTGTGAAAAAAAGAAAAACAATAACGCTGGCATACTACGCATCATTAACTTTCGTTCCAGTAGGACAACTCACACTTCAGTAGTCGCCATGACGAAAACTCACGAATTGATACATCACATATCTTATTCACCAGATCTGATCCCCAGCGACTTTTTTTTTTCCTAAGGTCAAGGTTTCGCGGAGCTACTATTAGATCGGTTAAAAAGATGGCAGATCGCTAGGAAAAGTGTATAAACTAATAAGGAGACTATGTTGAAAAATAAAGCTGAATTTGAAAAAAATTGTGTTAGGCCGGGAACTTTGCTGACTACCCTCGTACATTGAAATTCCTCTGGATAACTTCTCGTTAATATCCAGAAGGTGATGCAACAAGATATGTATAAATATTGATACTGCCGGCATAACCATTCATTTTAGCGTGTAATTCGAGGTTTATTTGCTCAACATCATCTAGACTAATGATAGTGCAGCATCTCAAGACCCGCGATCGTGTTCTTCGCGCTTTTCCGGGTTTTTCTCTTGTAGTGATAGGAAGGCCAATTATGCGGAAGGAGTTGGATAATTAAAGTCGCGTTTACGTTACACGAACAAGCGACATAAAATATATGAACCCTCTACTGCGAGGAAATCGGTAAAAGTATACGGTCCTTCTAATCGAGTTACTACGGTTTGTGGTAACATATATTAAGATTTGTGCTAGAGATAGTATGGACGGGAGTGACGTAAGTAAGTTGAGATTAGGAGATTTATAGTCTCGGATACGGATTGAGATTAGCATCTGGTAGAGTGTTTAAAATAAGGTTCATTATTCAAACTTTCAAGCGAAGATAGTAATAGCTAAATTAAGGTTAACCGAGACAATTTATACGTCTTCGCTACTAGGGAGTACGTTATCTTTATAATTCAAAAATTTTCCCACAATTCATGCTACAATTTCACTGTTAGAATTTCTCAAATTAACTTAGAATTATTTTTAGAAACAGTACTATCGGATAAAAGAACCATTTAAATCTGCTTCAGCACCTTGAAATGCGTATTCTTGTAAATCAAATAATGAAATTAAAATTTTACAATATTAATTGTATATATGCGCGATACACATGCACATAATTCATTCGGTTTATTAAACCAACCTTAACATAATAAATTGAATAATCCCTATGCGAAAATTCTTGGCAACAACAAGGATTCACCACAAACCCTGCGGGAAGAGCATCTCAGCGTAAACTTTTACACGTAAACATCTCCGAAATCTCTGAAAAGTTTAATTGGAGGATCGGCCCTTTGAAGCTCGGGAGTCCAAAACTTTCGCTTTAATTATTTCTTAAACACCGACCATCCTCCCAATTTAATATGCTAGAGTTCGCGATCTTAATATAGCTCTTGATTCTTTCGAGGAATTATCAATAATGCTGAATTTAATATCAATTTCAGGAATTTGTTGATTCTTCATTGTGCAAAGGAACCAATTTAATTGCCGTCGAAAATGATAACACACTAGTAAAAAAAAAACTTTTAATCTTCTTTACACTGCGACTTTTCTACTACAACCTAGCAACAATAAGAGCCCTATCTCGGTCAAATTGGTCCTATATTGGAAAATATGTAGCAACGGAAAAAGAGCAAGCTACAGGGCTGTCCGAAAACTAGGGTTTAAGACTTACAAGGTAAATTCAAATTGCTTCACTACAATCTGTAAGCAAAGTGAACGGCCTTAGTAATAGAAAGGCAGAAGAAAAGTAGAAAGAGCGACGAGCTTGGTCTCAGAAATCAATGGGATTCAATTATATGGAGTGGACGAATCTAGGCTTCAAATTTGTATCGGTGATGTAACCTGTAACGCTGACCGTCTTAAAAAAAAAGGCTAAATTTCCGGCTTCTGTGTTGCTTTGGAGATCTAGGTCAGCTAGAGGGGTTAACAAATTATACTTTCTAGAGGGGAACTAGGTTCCAGGAAACGAACATCTAGCAGTTGCTGATCGTACCACGAAAAAAAAGCTCCGATCACAGTCCCCAAAACCAAAGCTGCGTATTCGCTTCCAAGAAATATGGGACAATTTCACTCCAGATGATGAATTGGCGCATTCTCGAAAGTTTTTTCGATGGAAGCCATATAGGGTTATTAATTAAAATAAATAAACGTATGTCTGTCGAATTGTTGCAACACATCTGCAGGCACCAAACGTCTCTAAGTATTTAAAGGATTCGATTCCAGAAGTTCGGCAGATGGGATTCGTATGTTCGAATCTTTCCGGCGCGTAATGAGATTTTTGTTCCACTAATTAAATTTAATTAAACCGGTAGAAATAAGGAAATACAGATTTTCCTATGTAAGTCAGATTCAAGTTCTTCTCTTGGTTTTGTACAAGACCTTGGAATTGAACCTTTACTCGATTAAGCAAAAGCGGAATAGCAAATTGAAACATTTACCTAGAAAAGTGATGTTTAAAAACTTGTCAATGTTGAATATTACAAAAAAAAAAATTTTTTTCGATGTCTAAAAGTGAAAACGCCTACCTTCCAATAAATCGTCAAGTAGAAATAATGTAGGACATTAATCCAGGATAACTAGGACACTAATTAAACGCTTTTGCTCATTTCCTACATTTTAATAAGCGTCTAAATTGAAACGACCTTAAAATTCGAAATAAACAAGCGAATATCGCATGGAATCGAAGGTACTTACGTGTACACGTTTAACGCTCTACCGTCGCATACCAGCAGTCGTCGGTTCATCGGACAATGAACAACAAAACAACACACATGACACACCTACTCACAGAATCTGACTCATTAATTTCAATGCATGTTTTCGACGAACTGTTTAAAATTCTAAAAACTTGCAGCATGTCTCAAAGCATTCATATTATATCGAATGTTACGATGAACAGTCCGTTCTGGTAGTTAAGTGGCGGTTATATAATTTCATAGAATTTATGTATAAAACCTTGTACATTGTAGTTACATACGTATGTAGGTTCACACGTTTGTGA
>LR736945.1:101774-373591 GCA_902654985.2 Oryctes borbonicus | reverse complement strand
AGTTAAAAATCAACTACACGACATCACCCGAAAGACATTTCTACAATGGATTGCGGTCGTGAAAGCCTACACTCAACTATTTATTATATAATAAATTAAACTTGTGTGGTGCGGAGGGTGCCGATACTTATGTGTTGTTTATTGCTTCGTATATTTCCATTTGAAAGAAACATACATTTCGCAACACTGTACTTGGGTAATACAGTAAATAGTAGATAAGTAGCCGTAATATTTTCTAAACTTCAATTGAAAATATTTTACTCGTCATTAATAGTATCAAATGGGTGAATTTTACGTATTAAATTCTACATATTAGGCGAAATATTGTTTCTGAAATTACTTATTGTTGATACATTAAACATTAAAAATGTTAAATTACAGTGTATTATAAAGGAAATTCTTGGTGGTAGCGGTTTAATTATTTAAATAAAACTTCAAAATTTCTTTTTACGTTTCGGCAATAAATTTATTGTCTTCTGAATTTTCTAAAGAAGGCAGTCTTGAAGTTTTATTGGAATAACTGAGCCGCTACCATCAAGAATTCCTTTCACAAAAAATATATACAACTGCTAAGAAGAATCACTACCAATTGCAATGTTACAATTTTATAATAAAAGTGATTCAGTTTTGAATATTTATCTAATAGCAAATCAGTTACACTGTTACATACATAATTATTCCCTAATGAATCAAAATATTCAAAACACTTAGCTTCCGCTTGCCGAATGAATGTGCAGAAGCACAGTGAACAAGTTGATAGTGCTATGGCGAATTATAAGTTTTCGAACTAGCTCTTATGAATACGAACATTATGAATCTAGTGAATCTGATAAACACAGTGTATTTCGTGGTTTAATAAATTTTAATGCACAACCTGGTAACATATTTCGGGAATATTTATATGTTGCCTTACTACCACATTTAAGGGTATTTCAAAGGATATTCCGAATGAATTACTCCATTTTCTGTGTGTAGAGAAAGCATTGTAGCAGAGATAAATGATATAAAATATGAAATGAGGGTCGTTCTCCATGTCAATTAAGGAAATCCATTTGAAAGATTTTGGGGATTTATTAACCTTACTGCAAGTGCAGTTAAGTTTCTAATATAAAAATCACTATGTAATTATAGATATTCTTCTTCTTGTAACATTATCATCTACACTGTGTCCACGGAATTGGTGCACAAGGGGAAAAACTTTTTTATTCTGCATTTTAAAAAAAAAAGTTATTCTTTACGAAAGTTTTTGCTTGCCTTAAGACCACTAGAAAACATTAAAAATGAAAAAAAAAAAAAGAAAATATTAAAATGCACCGATTACCTTCTGTATGCATATAAATGTTGAAAACGTGTTTGCCCACTTTCAAAAATTTAACTAAGTTCAAATTATTGTTGATAATCGTATTGCCTTGAAATTCTGTTGACATTTAATTATTTGTCTGTTTCAAATTTAAGTGACACGACTTTTGCAATCACGAACAATCACAATTACGCTAACATTGCAACAACGAATTTATTTGATTAAGTGTTATGGAATTGGTGATATTTCATATTGAACAGCGATCAACAAATTTAACGTTAAATTCCCCGGCATTAATATCGCTATTAGTTCTTTGAAAAAGCTTGTTAAGAAATTTGATTTAACTGGCTCTGTTGTTAGAAAAAACAAAACAAAGAAACAAAACAATGAAGATGATGCATTAGCTGTTCTAGCTATGGGATCTGTATTAAAAGATCAAAAAAAATCACTACGTAAGAGAGCGGCGGAGTTGGGTGTAAGCAAGAACTTACTGCAAAAAGTCTTTAAGGAAAACAAGATTCACCCATTCAAACCCAAATTTATTCATACTCTGGAACCTCGGGACGATACGTTTAGATTAGAATTTAGTACTTGGGTTGGAGAAAATGTTATGGAGGATCAATTTTTCCATCATAAAATATTGTTTTCGGATGAAGCTACTTTTACCACTAATGGTTATGTGTCATTCCAAAATTGAAGATATTGGGGAGAAGAGAATCAAAATTTTCGTATTAATCGGAAAAAACCAGCGTTATAAGGAAGTAAATTTGTGGTGTGGAATTCTATTCAATAAAATTATTGGCCCCTTTCTTTTCGAAAACCATCAACATAATTATTTGGATATGTTACAAAATTTGTTTTACCATCGTTAGGACGATCGGAGGATATTAACAGAGATGTAGTCTACTTTCAGCAGGATGGATGCCCTGCGCATTCAACTAATTTAATTAGAAACTGGTTTGACGACCACATTCCTGAAAGACGAATCGGTCGTTTTGGACCAGCTCGCTCACCCGATTTAACGCCGACAGGTTTTTATTTTTGGAGACAGGTTAGACAAAGAGTGTACGAAAATAATAATTTTGATGCGAATTTGGAAGCATTAAAAGATAAAATACGAACAGTAATTAGTGAGATTGATATAACAACATTTAGGAACATTTACAGAGAATTTAGGTATAGGGTCAAAAAGTATGTGGAAGTAGGCGGAGGTTACGTTGAATAAATTGATTGTTGTTTTTTATCACATTCGAATTTATATACATTAGAAAATATTTCATAAAGTCTTACATTTATAATAAAGAATTTATTATAAATGTAAAAACATATCACATACATATCACATACTAGAAGCCTTTCGTGCGGATGTTAACGTCGAAATACAAAACATATTAAGAAATGGAGTTGTCGAAAGATCAAGAACATCTTACATTCATCCAGTCGTCATTGTCAAGAAGAAGAGCAATCCACCAAGCTAGATCTTCAAAGTTTTTCTGACTCATTTCACTCTTAGAGTCAAGACGTAAATTCTGTGGCTTTTCCTTTTGGCACAGTATACCAATTCCGTTGTGTACCATTTAGCTTATCTATAATCTCCAGCTTAACCAACGCAGACATAAAGCCAATTCTGAAAAAATGTTAGTAACAAGTTAAAGATCTAGGGTCATAGAGTCGGTCTTTAGATGGCATACTCGCATGGGGTATTATCCACTCCAATATAATATTTTAAAGAAAGAAATGTAATTGAAATTTAGTTAAAGAATTATATATTCCGAATGTGTATCTCAGTTGGCCGTGATTGCACATATACTAGGAGGGAAAAAAAAAGACGACAATCTGCCTATTTACTTCAAGTCGCCGTTGAGTAAACACGTATTTGGCCAAATGTGTTATTTTCCAAGCAAATCCAAGTGCTTTAGAATGCAAGTATATATCAAGATTAAAATGAATTCAAGTTTTGATTACACAAACCAACGCGGGGTTGACTGGGTGATGCGTTACCATAGAGAGTTCACGTAATGTCAAGCTTTGCCTGCGGAAAACTACGTATTTCATGTGTAATTTTATACTTCCAGCAGATGATCAATTAACAAATATAACTCAATAAAAAAATCATTTTCCTTCAATGAAGTTACTGTTCTCGAATAAAATATAAATGCATTGATTTAAACTAAAATTGCTTGAATGAAACCAAAAAGTTCAAAACAATAATTTTTGTTGCGGCAGCGATTCCATTTTTCTCTGTATACTGTTGTGATAACCAATTCGCTGGCCTATTTCCGCCTTTGCATAGACCTACGATACAACTCCTTTCAAATTTACTTACTTGTTGTTTGCACATGTAGCGGACTTTTAGATAAAAATAACAGAGAAGGCAATATTACTAGCTTTCGGACAAACATGGACGTACATTATCAAACTTTAACATTTTCATATCTTGCAAAAATTAATACTTTTTTCTTATCTAATAGTTCCTATATTCCTATTATAATAACAAAACAAGAATATTTCTATTTCTAATATAAATACGGCCATTTTATTCTATATTGCACACCAACATCGCTGAGAGATTCTGTTATCTAAAAATAATCTACGATTTGATGTTGGTAAAACATTCATGTTTCTATTTATTATTAAAAGCGGATGAGCGGGATCCGATATGTTTATGCATACTGGAAGGGAACATTCAGTCTGTTTCAACTGAGGTATTAAAAAACATATTTTCTCTTTCGGATAATCCGAGGGCAATATTTTGTTATGTTTGAATGGAGTCATAACAATTGTGTCGTTTCTTCTTATTCCGATGAATTCGTCAATAATAAGAAAGCAATAAATTTCAACCAAAGATATGTTAAAAGGATGTCGCCAATATTACGGTAGCATCTTTTTTGGTGCTTGGGAGTAAAAACCACATATTATTCTATCTTTACTCACTGCGTTAGCATTCTATACGACTTACCTGCTAGTAATTATTAGCGAATAATGGTTGAAGTCTGAAGGATGAACGCACTTTTTCTTTGAAGCTACGGCTTTCATTTTACAAAGGATTTTTAATTGCTTTTGCGGATAGCTTCCCTGTTGTAGTTTAATCTGTATATCTGTGATTTTGTATGACAATGCACTCGTGTACTTGTATGGAAGATATCAGGACCAATTCGTCGCGGATTAAATCTTCTATTTAAAACAATCTGTATTTTCTTTTTTCTATTACAACCAAGTATCCATCATTTTTGTTTCCAACTGTCGCTCTTTTATTTGACAACTATTGAACAGTTTTAAGATTAAATTGTTAAGTATTTCCATTTCTGCATTTGATTTAACAAGCAAACTTATTTTTTCGTTTCTTTGCAAGTTAAAAATAAATGTATTTTCAGTATAACGCTGACGGCGTGCCGCACAGTGGAACGAAACGGTGTTTTCCTGGTTAAAATACAATAATTTTAAAATTTATACTCCCAGGCTTATGAGACTAAATATATACTAATAATAATAATAGTAATGATAAATTGCTTTATTAAATCAAAAACACAAGTCTACAAAAAAAAAACAATTCCAAAAAGTAAATGAAATTAGGATTCAATCGCGTGGCGAGGCCTAGTCACAACAAAATTTGTTACCCTCTGCTCATGCCTAATCATGTTATACATTAAACATAGAAAATAAGCGTAAATGCCAAGTTACTTAATACCTGTACCTAACTAGAACAACCGACAGCCTACTTGAAAGTAGTTTTATTTAAATAAAAGAAAAAACAAAAACAGAGATTAAGCAGTCAAATGAGTACACGCGCACGCATGCGCGATCATTCCTTGAGGAAAGCTGCTCAACTTATTTTTAAAGTTAAAAACATCCATTTTCCTTAATTCATCCGAGATAGCATACATTTTATGCATCGAATATGTGAAGCTTCCTTCGTAACGTGCGGTATTGCGAAGTGGTGAGGAGATCAATCCTCGAAAGCGAGTGGTCGAGTGTGAACGTGGGTTCGAAAAAACGTAAGGTAAGTAAATCTCACCTTCGCTCCATTGAAAGCCACCCCCCAGTATCTTTTATTTTGAAAGTTTCGGATACCGTGAATATAATGAATATAGGCATTTTGAATCTTTTGAATACGGTATGCAGTGGCGCTATCAATAGCAGGATGGTAAAGCAGTAAACTGAAAAAGAACAAACGCTTCACTTAGTAGCTTTTTAGTGTTTTTATTTAGGAGAGATCTATACGGATAAAGTTTTTTTAGATGAAAGATGCATTTTTTACATGGTTGCAAATCTGTTGTCTATTGTTATTCCCAAATTTTTCACTCGTTTACTATTGGAATACTCACATTACCTATTTGTATGGTTACAGCAAACGCTAAACTATCACAGACTCTCTGGTTTCCAAAATATATCACCTCGGACTTCGTCGGGCTTAACAAGAGGGAGTCTGCTGATGAGATATCGCATAGGTTTTGTAAGTCTTTATTAATTCTAGAAACAGCTTGGCGCCAATCGAATGATTTAAATTAATAATAGACTTGCGTGTCATCAGCGTAGAGATGGCGGTACAATGTGCAATGTATAATAAGAACAAAATACTACTGACAATAGAGCCCCGTGGTACTCCTTATACTAATGATAGCAAGAGTGACGCGTTACAGAATATTTTTACACTCTGGGATCTGTTGAATAGGAAAGTTTGAAAAAGACGCAAACTGATGTCTTAGCAACCCACACCCTCATGAATATTAAGCAAGGTAGTATGATTTACCGCATCAAAAGCCTTTGCGTAGTCCAGCAACACCAAATTTGTAATAAAACCCTGATCATATGCTAATAAATATAAATATGTGATTTCTTCTGAAGCCGGGCTGAACTTCAGGCAGCAGATTATGAGTGTAACATTTCAGTTCAGTTGTTCTTTGGATAGAACCGGTAAGACATTTATCGGCCCTAAATCTTTAAATTCTTTCAGATACCTCCACCTATCCCAGAAAATACCAGTTAATAAACAAGAGTTTATAGTATTAATAATATACGGTGTAACGCCCGAACAATAATATCAGATCATTATGATTATAATATTATCGTACCCGGAATGATTGGTTTTGATGCTTCTAATAATGTCCTGAATATCCCCAGTGTCTACTGTCACTATACGCTCTACAATAATTATCTTTGTTTGAAGAACTCAATTTGCTAATATCGTTTATGTCGTATAATTAACATAGCCATAAATACAATTTAATTGTCCGTAAAATACTAAGTAAGTATATTTAAATAATTGAGAACTGTTATTGTAATAGTTTATTATTTAAAATGTTGAAGTTAGGTACTACAGAAATAACAAAATTAAACAAACAATTATTAAAAGACTATCGTTTTTCATGTATAGAACATTGCAGTTTCTTTTTTATTTCAAAACAACAATAATAGCGCAATAATAACTAGTGTATCTTACAATAACAAATCTATAGTTTTAGTAACCATTTCTAATTCCCGTTTATTAAGTGTAGAGCTTACAGACGAGACACGGTGATCAGAAGTATAGAGTAGTTTGTTGAAGACATGTTGATTGGCTGCGGTTCTGGAACATTTGTGGGAATGATGGAATCTATAACTCTTATAATCTTTACTTCTAGCTTCGTGCGCCTCTTCTGATAGTGACCTGGTTGGTAAAGTAAAATAACGTATAATAGCTTCTCCAGGTATGAGTTTTGTGCACAGAAGCTGGCATATAATGTCAGTTGTACTTCTCAGCATACAATTCTGCAGATTTGTAGGCATACCCTCCAATTTTTTTAGCCTTCACAGATCTACTAGAAGCTAATAATGCAGTATAACAACAAATATCCGAATTAATTTTTGATGTATTTGAAAAAACCCTTCCACCTCTCCTGCTTCTTATTGAGGTTGATCTAGTGTAATTTCAACCTCATTCCTAAATCATTCTTGGACATATTTTAGCAGTTAGAGCAGCCCATTTCATAAACGACAGTTTGTATGAGATATGTGAGATATTAACTCCATAAACCTTATCCAAGCGTGCAAAGAAGGCTGCCCATATTTGTAGGTATCTCCGCTACTCATTTTTATATGCAAATATTCAATCTAAAAAAGCGGAACCAAAGGATATATCGCATTTGTGAATATAACTTGTTTATTCCTGTTCTACACTGACCAAGGAACATGTATGCAGAAGAACTTTAAAAATAAGCTACTTAACCTCAAATTTATATAAAAACTCACGTTTAAAAGCTCCTCAATGGGAGGAGACTTTTGAAGTAGCTTTTTTTGTTTTATCCATTTCTTATTTTTGAGGAAAAAGTAGATAATCATTACACACTAACTGATACCAACTTCCAATGTTCTACAATATCTTAGACATAATTTCGTAGCAATAAACACCAAAGCTTTTTCTTCTTCTAATAATTACAAATGTGAATCGCATGCCCCACGCTGCCAATTTTTCGGACCTACCACTTTTCCCGATACCACTCACTTTACAAGAAGAGCACTTCTATCTTTTTCGTAATAAAGTATCACAGAAATCACATAAATTGTTTTTATTTCTACTAGCATCAGAGTTGTCGTCAGACTCATCCGCCATCATATAACCTTTATTAATTAATGTAAAGCTGCATTTACAGCTTACAACATATACCTTTGAATACTAGTTAATAAAAAACCAAAAAAAAAGTGATGTTAACATTTTCTTAAATCATTTTATTTAAAAATAATAAACGAAGATAATATTAGAAATTAATAATTATTAAATATGACTAGTGGCGAAATGGGTTTCAAATGGTAACGCAAGAAATCCTGCGATTTTAGATTTGAGTCGTGAAACAGGCAGGAGCGCTTTGGATCGGTTGTCAAAACTGCCGTTTCAGCTCCTAGTCAAATAGTTCCTTCTTTGCGATTTCCGGCACGCGTACACTGGGACTAAGCCAGAAGTAATACAGTTTTGGCCCTAATATTCTCTCGGATGAATGTAAATCACCGAGATGGACGGGAGATACATAAACACCCTAATAAAAGACATGCAGTACGTATGAGTAACTGAAAGAATGGCCAAAGGAAACACTCACCTTGTTTGCAGTAAGTGAACGAATTAGGCTGCGGCTAGTACCCCTTTCTTGAAGTGAAGTAGTGTACTGAATGACAAGTTCTTTTTTGTTTTCTTGTGACAAATAAAAAGTTTACCGGTTCACAGCTTTCACTTGCGATTAAATATTTAAATAGGAGTATTAAATAATTTTCACTATGAATCAACGCGCTTATTACTATTGTGAAGAAAGGAACCAATATCAAAGAATTGTGGTGGGCCTTTTTGATAAAATCTCCAATAACTTACCCAAAACATGATAAAGAAATGTTGGTTCAACCTTGTAACCAAATAACTCTGAAAACGATTCATTTAATCGTTTCATAATAAGTGTTTGTAATTGTTGGAAAAATATCTGCTAATTATTTAGATACTGTTCGTGTTTAAAACAGGAAACAAACATTTTTCCGTAAAATTTAAATTACTCGTATAAAAAGATAATAATCATTTGATAAATCAAAATAAAATATTTCATAATGTTACAATCCGCGAGTTCAATGACGTCACTATTCTCATTCTACACAGAACACGTGATAAACACATATTCACCTACTTGTTCCGCCAGAAATGAACTCTGAAATGCGTAAGTATTGTCAGTTTAATTAATTAAATCTAACCACCGTCATATGTAAATGGTACAATTAGATATTTCGTAAAATAGCTAACTTGTGTAAACAGAAAAGTTACTGTTGGGGTCGCAAGCGTAAATCTGGCTGAAAACGGGGTAACTTCTGACTGTGCTACCGAGATGAAGTGGGCGACAGTATTCCTGACAATTCATGAATATTAGAACACACATAAGACGCAGAATAAGTGTATTTACGTCTCGAAATTTCCGTGTAATTGTAAAATTGTGTTTTAGGTTCTCGAGTCTTGTTATTTAGATAATTCTACATATACATAATGGGACTATTTTTCAAAAATGTGTAATATTATTCAAGTAGTCTTAGCAGCCTTATATTGTTCTTCTTTCAAACTTATTTACTATATAGGTTCCATAATATTATTTTAACCTACAACTACACTGCTCAAAACAATTAGGGGATATTTGCAAAAATGGTAATAAAATAAATGAATAATGAATGTAGCACCTCGCAAATATTTTTATATTTAACTACAACTTTTTTAAATAAGAAACCGAACGCAAAGTTTGAATTTGTTTGTGTACATTATAAAGCTACTAAGGCACTAGAGTGAATAAATATCATTAAATGAATACACAATTATAAGACTTTATAAGAAGTTTTATTGATAAAATAATGAAAAATCCATTGTTAATAATGTGTATGATCTCCGCGAACGACAATAAAGGTTTAACATCTCATCGGCATTGATCACGTCAGGATATCAAAAAATTCTAGCGGAAGATTATTCCATTCCTCTATCAGAGCATCTTGAGGTTCCCGAATTGTACGGGGTGGCATATTTCTTGCTACAACACGTCTTCCTAAAACATTCCAAGCATGTTCGTTAGGATTACCATCAGGAGAATTTGCTGGCCAGTCCATTCTATTGATTCCCAATTGTTCAATCCAGTTGTTGACAATGTTTGCCCGATGTGAACGAGCATTGTCATCCATTAAAATCTATAGCGCCAGCATAGGGAAGAACAATGGGTCTCAAAATTTCATCCAGATACCACTGAGCAGTCAGGTTGCCATTCTGTATCACATAAAAGTCTGTATGACCTCCTGCGCTTATCCCAGCCCATACCATTACTCTTCCACTTTCATATTGCGGCCTTTCTCGAACAAATTGTGGCTGATTACGTGTTCCAGGTTCACACCTAATTAAAATACGCCTATTATCTGGATTTAGGGAGAATCTAGATTCATCACAAAAAAATTCTTCTGCCCAGTCATCGTGATTCCAATTTCTATGTTGCTCAGCCCATATTCTTCGCGACCTTCTATCAAGAGCAGTTAGTGGAACGCATACTAGGGGTCTTCGAACATACATGCAACGTTGTAAAGACGATTTCTTATTGTTTGAGTTGATACTACTCTTCCCGTAGCAGCGGCAAGCTGCGTTGCGTTATAAGTGCGGTTTCTACGTGCTAATACCGTTAGGTATCGATCATCTCTTCGTGTTGCTGGGCGTCCTTGTTCTCCAGTTTCTAAAAACCAATTCCACAATCGCGAAATCACATTTTGGCTAACTGCAAAAAGTTCAGCAACAGCTTGCTGTCTCCGTCCACCTTCCAATTGACCTATCACTCTCCAAGCCTGAGTCAAATCGCGTTGCCTTTCCATTATTATCCGTAATTACAGTTAAAAATTTGCTATGATACGGAAAATGGTAAAATCTAACTGTAGTCGATATCGCTCGGATACGCGCTTGTATACCCTCAAGCTGTAGCGGTTCTGTACGAGTTGAAACTTGTCAATGCATTTTGTCTCTTGTTTAAAAACGTTATAGTTACAATATAAAAATATTTGCGTGTCTTATATTATTTATTTATTTATTTTATTATTATTTTTCTAAATATCCTCTAATTGTTTTGAACAGTGCAGTTAAATTTTAGATATAGTAAATTTCAAACAGTTACGATCTCCAATATTACCAACGTTAACCACATCGTTCTTCTATGGAATCTGATGTGTTGAATATTTTTTTGTTTTAGTTAGTAATATGTGGTACTAGTTCAATTACACAGAAACTGCTTGAAGCGTCAGCCATTATACGCTGAGAGAAAAAAATGCTCATTGAAGCAATATGATCCAAGGGTTTTGGGCTATTAAACTAAAACGGTTAAGATAATGATATCGTATTGTTAATTTGTGTTTGTTTTGTTTTTAAACACTTTAAATTTCACTAGATACGAAATAAAATCTGTAAATAAGAAAAAAGAAGATTGGCTCTCTCGATACAGTTAGTCTGAGATGAGAGAAAAGCATAGGTTTACATGAACATAAAAGAGATCATGCTATTTACAGGTCGTACACATAATTAAAATGTTTCGAAAAAACATATAACGCAAATTAATTACTTTTACCAACCACCGGTATTATAACAATTGTAATATTACTTGTCAATAATAAATATTAAAAGTTTTACTGGAATATTACATACATTTGCCAGGAAAATTCTTCAAGCGTTTCTTCACCTTATAAATTTTAGTCCCTTAAGAAACAAGTAATTATTGTTGTAAATTTGAAACGTTATTACCAGCAACATTATTATGATACCATAGAAAAATCACTACCATTTTTTAGAGTGTAGCCTCTGCTGTTCGGGACTATTCATTCCGAGTTTTATATAGGGCTTGCTTTAGATCAATGAAGCGGAAAATCTGTGGATCGATGAAGTGTGGCGATTGATAAGAGGTTTCATCAGTTACGATTTCCACATGTGATGTAAGAGGCAGCCATCTTTTGAAGGCCAGTCTCCAGTCTATGTTCAGCCAGTGCAGACCCGACTACACGCAACAAATGTAATGGTAAGACAACTAAGTTCTTCATACTGTTTCGGGGTATTTTAACAGTTGCTGTATGTTGCATAGCTTCGTACAAAGCCTTGTTTCTTAATAATTCTATTTATGATAGATTATATATTTTTATTTTATTTTTATTGTATACGAGGTAGTGTTTTAAAAGTAGTAATAAGATGTGATACTCAAAAATCTACGAAATGATAAATGAAATTTAAAAATATCGGAATTTTATAGACTTTAATCGCCTTTGGAAGTACCATTAGAAGTGAATACAACGACGCCAGTGCCTCTACCACAAAAGGAATGCATCCCGCAAGTCTTAAATCAAACTTTCGCGACTTACCAGTATCCCTTTGCATAAACGTGTTGCCTTCCAAATACAAGAATTTAATGACGACTCGATACCCAATTCTTTACATTCTTACAGAAACACTAACATCGACTGACACAAACGATAATTAAGGCTAACATTTTTGAAAGTATCTCTCAACGCATACGCAATTATATTATCAAAATATTTTCGACGAATAACGCGATCTTCATGTTGATCTAAGCATTGAATGTATTTATCACTTTTTCTTCAACTACTACCAATTCCACATTGTAATCTTTATTTCTGACATGATGTTCTGGACATACTTGACACCTTGCAACGCATTCATTTTTACGTTTTGTTAAATACATTTGAAACAGAACTTAATTAAAAGATTGTTCTCCCTATTACATTTCTAGCTATGACATCGGATTCTTATTCACCAAAGTTCCTACGCCGAATACAGTATCCATTATTGTAGAGCTCCTCGTCACCAATGACCAACCGGATGATCTGAATGACTTGGTTGAAGCTAGTCTTGTTCGCAGCTATAGAACCTCCTCTTTTTCCTGTCGTTGCCAACGTCTTTATAGAAGCGTTCGAATAACAAACCTTATTACCTTACAAACTTAAGCCAAAGTTTTGGTACAGGTGCATTGATGACACCTTTGTCATCTGGCGTCATGAACACGAAACCTGAAGTAAACAACAACATGCCATACGCTTCACCATTGAAAGTGAACCCAACAAGTGGGTTGCCGCTGACTGGAAATCGGTCACCAATTCCAATTTAACTCTACCCAGATCTTCAGCCACAACCCTCACTATTATAGTTGAAAATCTCGTGAATCTATAGAGATCATCCCAACACTTTAAATTCGTTACAGCTGCGGTAGCTACTGACACAAAACAAGCCCTATTCAAGCCGCTCCGGAATAGATAGTCCCCAGTCAGTGGTAACAGTCCTATGAGAGTGTGGACGAAATGTCGGCAGAAGTTACGACAACGACGCGGTTCCAACCCGAAAACCGTAGTATAGTGTAATTGACGACCTACGGAAACCTTACCTCAAAAACCATTTTTTGGTCTTACACAGAAAAAATAAAAACACATTCTCAAGACCACTTTTTCTATGACGTTTCGATCCTTTCTAGTCATCATCAACCTTTTTAATTCTTATCGGTACCATATGGATTTTGACATTCAGATTTTGCAGGCACTCCCATACTAGTTGAGAGGCTATGAGATGCCAGTGACACTTCACTGTCGGAAAGAGTGCAAATCGAATCGCCACTGGCAGATTTGTATAGCATTACTTCTGTCTGAAGATGATACATTTAGTTTATCTGCATACCAGATTTGGATTTTGGTTTTCTACCCTCTCCATTTTTTCCTTCTTCCCGATTTGAAAGTACTTTGGAATGATCCTCGTGTGCAGGAGAACCGGACGTTAGTAAGCAGATATTGTTATTATACCATAGGCAATTCGCAAGCGCTAACAAGGTTACATAACTAACTTATGTAACCTTATTAGTTTTAAAGGATTCAGCACCACTTAACTCGAATTAACAAAAGTACTTAAAACGGTATTCTCTATTATTCATTAATTTCAAATGTTTTTCTGATCACATTTGTGATAACTTTTCTCAACATAATGTTTATACATTTAAGACAAAGGTATACCATACCAAAATACATAAATGCCTAGAAAATTCGAATGAATAAAGATATATTGATAGATTTTGTATCAAATCAACGACAAAAGGTTCTTTTCTGCAGATATAGTACAGATAATGCCTAAGTAATATAATAATGTCCTATAATAAATTGTAAGGTCATTTGTAGTTATAAAAATGAATTTATCAAAACTTATGCAAACAAAACACACCAAAGTGGGTTTAGGTTAAAAAATAGTTGAGATTCTCGTGCTGTAACCGTTAACATCATATTTATGTTTGCAAAGAAGGGGTTGTGACATGAGAATTTATGAAAAAAATACATTTTTTCATGCGGGTAATACGTTAAGAAATACTGGTTATTTTCCTGAAGGTAAATGTGAAAATCGGGGAAGAACAACAACAAATGAAGTGAAAAGAATAGATGTATTAGTAAGTGTTGCTTACAATCCTCACACGTCCGTGAGATTCATTGCTGAATGTTGTACCGGATCAGTTGGTTCAATTCACAAGTTATTAAAATCCAATAAATATAAACCATTTAAAATTCGACTGTGATAAAATTCGTACACAAACTTAATTTTATCTTTATTTACAAATTATAAATTTCCTAGCTCGTATTCTGCGGTCTGATGAGAGCAACTTTTCAGACAACGGAATCTATCATATCGTTTAATTCACATTACTGGAATAATAGGAAATAGTTAAGTAGAAAACGCAGAAAACTATTTTCAAAGCACTATTTCTCCCTCCGAAAACATTTCTCAACCCAAACGGAAATCGGTATTTTCCATAGTCCTGTAAGACTTAAAAATCACCCAAGTTTTATTCAATTCTGAAGGTACAGGTTGGGTACCTTTCCTTGTAAGTTAGAGTATGTTTCAGTCAAAAAGTATTCTATTTACACGCCTTATTGAGAGTTCAATAGTTTTTGAAATACTTAATAATGTATATGTGAGACAAAGTCTGTACTGAAGGAATTAATTGCAACAATTGCAATCCTAAACAAATTCAGTTTAATGTCGCTTCAGAATAAGATATACGAGGAAACAGTTGAATTAAAATATATTTAATACTGAAGTAGGCTGTACATGTCTTAGCAATAAAACAAATTTCAATATTTCCAGGCCTAGCTCAAGATATAATTGTACATTTTATATGGTTCGAAGTAGAACTATTCTAATGTGTATCAGAGCACCGGTTACGGTCGTATATAGCAACTTTAATTTAATTTGGTTTTTATGTGATATTAACGCTTCACTTTTTTGTGAAATCATAAATATATGTAAAATTACAGATATTGCAGTAGGTTCTGCGTTTTTATCTCGATGTTCAGACTGTGACTTATTGGAAATAAACTATTACTATTACTATTTTATAATTTTTGAATCCTGTATGTATATAGCACGCGTATTACCCAGTATTGTAGGAGGTTTTATAAAGCTTTCCCAAATTTTTTTTTTGATTTAAAAGCTATGGATACATTTTATCTTTGTATACTGTCCAAAAAAATCCTTAAGCAAATAAAGGGTAGTGTTTATCGTGTGAGCTATAATTTTCACTCCCACGCAAAATGTTCTGTGAGGATATGTGTGTTTAACGAAGTATATATGTTTGCATTCTCTGAACTGAATGTTATCACTTTTTTACCAAGCTATGTTTGAATTAGGTAGGAGTAATACGATCGGTGGAAACCAAAGTTGTGAGAGCAGATGTGTAAACTACACACTTGAAGTTAGCCATGGGGGAATGATTATATGGTGACTTAATACGTAAACACACAACCAAGATCGAATAAAGTTTGTTTCATTGATTATATGCAAATAATATTTCTGGTTCTTATAAGGAGAAACAATGTTATTCCAAAATTGCGTAGTTATCATATTTGTCTGAATAAGGGCAACAACACTGGAATCAATTGAGCTTTAGGCACGGGTGACTAATTGATATACTGTAACGTTACAACTCACGTCTAAGAAGTTATGTCATCAGTGCCACTCACACATCTCGTTTAGTTTATTCTCCTATCGAAAATAAAGGTCCCTCCAGTGGTAGGAAGTTCAATTTCTAAAAGAAAATCCTTTACTGGCCTATTATCTTTGGAGCGTGGATGAAGGATATTATCAGTCCAGCCAACGACGATAATGGTGAAAGCGGATAATTACTTCTTTTGTATTTCATTTTCTCTTTCCCAAAACCTCTAAGTTAATGTAAAATCTAAGTACAACGAGACTCGAAGTTAAGCGTATCTAAATGTAATTTCATCAATTAATAATCATTCGGTCATTCTTCGCCAAAATTCTCAGTGAAGTTTCTAGAATCTCAACTACAGTTGCGACCCTGCATCATACTACATCAAAATTAAGTAGTTTCGGCATATATTTCAACATTTAACATCAATATATTTTAGATAGTAAAGTCTTCAAAGGCGGCTACGAAAATAGAACAAACGCCAACGCGATTAAACGATTAAATGACACTAATTTAATAATTGACTTTTGATTGAAAAGAAACACATTTATGAAGTGGAAGTTCGATAAATAAGGTTAATTGTTTATATTCCTATATCTCATCTCATTTCTATATCTTATTCAAAAATTAACATAAAAATCTAAAATGCAAAAAGGACACGAATTTCACGAATCTTAATTTCGTTACAATACTTATAAGTAATACAACGAAACGCTGTACAGAATGATACAACTATATTTACTCTAATAAACGCTGTTAGGCCACGCATGCAGGAACCGAAAAGGAAGATGTTATTAACCCCAAACATAATAGGTAATTAGATGGATGAATATACAATACAGAAATATTGCAATTTCTATTTGTAGGTAAATCGCATTCACACGATCTAAATGTAGGATACGAAATAAACTGAACTTACCAAAGCGACTATTGCCGGATCTATATACCTCAATTGTAATTGCCCATAATAACAATAATGTGGAACTGCTAAATCTACAGCTAATTACGGAAAAGATATCGTTAGTCCCAAAACCAAACAATTTAGAAACAAATATAAAGTGAGAACAGAAAAAAGGTAATCGGCTGGAGTATCTATTATGTAAGATTCGATAAAACCTAAAGTATGTACAGTAATAACTACGTATACCAATAAGTTTTTATATAATAGCATGTTTAAGCCAATCCGGACGATAACGGAACCTATCTGAAAGAGAAGATGTTATCAACTTCAAAATAAGCCAGCAGAGTAGCAAAAAATAACTAACTATATACACAACCTAAATGAGATGCGAAATAAAGGGAAAAAACTTAACTTATGGAAACGACTATATGCATTGTTGAAATCTTTTATTTGCTTATTTACCACCATCCATAGCCATCTTAAAATAATGTGAAATGAAGAAAAACAAATAATTTAAAAATTGTTTAAATAAAATATCAAGTGTGTTATATCATTCTAAAGGTAATAAATAATAATTATATGCTCTTCAATAGTGTAAAAATGTATAGGGTATTCCATATAAAAAAACACAAGTCTTGATAATATCTCAAAAAAATAGAAGTTTAAAATAGAAAAAAATTAGAGCATAGGATTCTGCATCAAAAAGTGCCCTAATATAATTTTTATATAAATCAAGCATTTTCACAAATAAAAAAGTACAAGGGTTTTTAAAAATTGCACATTTTAAGAAAACGCTCTGTATCTCTTATATTAAGGAAGATATAAAATAGGGATTTCACCAATCGATTTCTCTTTAAGCTCTCGACCTCCAGAAGCTTAGGTCAGTTTTTGTCTAATTCCTTTAGAAATATAAGTTCCCTATTAAAAGTATCGAATTTGGCCCACCTTGTACAGAGTAGCAGTTATTATGTGACATTTTAACGTACGTTTTAAAAGTAATATATATTTGTATGTATAAGGTGATCAACAAGTGGCGTATCGGGCACACACTTTTCAATTTTGCGTGGAAGGTTCTGCATATTATTATGTCTTAGAACAGCGTTCACATAGGATTCTCTGTTGTTTTCATGTTGTAAATTTTCGGATGAAAACGACAGATTTATCTTGCATTTAAATATTACAAGAGGTAAGCAACAACAGAAATAAACTTGAAATGTTGGACAGAAATAAAAGAATTGTTAATTCGTAATAAAATCACAGATATGAATAAAAAACTTGTAAAGTGTGAGCATATAGAAAAAAAATGTAACAACTTTTCACATCACTTCCAGAAATAAAAAAATAAAATGAAACAAAAAAATCAGATGTTAAGTTAATGCGTAGGGACAAAAATTAAAACTAAATGTGATTAAAAAAAAACAGCTTGAAAAATAAACGGAAATATGGCAAAGCATATTCCGATAAACTAAAAGTTTGTGTTATCATCTAGTTTTATCTATGAATTTATCTTGTTTGTTTCATGTTTTAATAAGACCAATACACACTTTTTATATAAAGTATCATTGCACCACTTGTAGATTTTTCTTTTCATATTTCTAAAAAAGAAGCGTAAGAACAAATACGTTTTTCTAACGACCTACTACAGATTATTGTAGTACATAGAATATTTATTATTTATGGTTGAAATCTGTTTGATATTTCATTGCGTTCTGTTTGAGCTCTCTATTTGCCGCTAATAACTCCAACAATAAAGCATTCTTGCGTGTGGTGTACTGGCGTTATCAAAGTTCATATTTCATTTGACATCTATTTTTGTGTTGTTTGATGTGTGTATGACGAGCTGGATGGAATTTCATATATGTCTCACTACTCTGTTATTCAATTTAGGTTGGACAACCTGCTTTTTCGTTATCATAGTCAACGAACTTCCGTATAATACAATATTATTTGAGATTTAATTTAGCTTCCAGTACAGGATCATTACCTACTAAAAACTCTATGATGTATTTTGCAATATGAGTTGTATCTAAGGTGTTTTCAATAAGTCACCTATTGTATAAATAATAAGCTAACCATATTGGTGGAATCACTCGCGGCAAAAGCATGTGTTTTTAATAGGTTATGATAATCAATCCTGAGGATAGCTACCCGGAACACTCAAGTACGGTGCCCTCTCTGCTCGGAAGTTGGTGTAGGAACTGTACACTTTTTGCCGCTGCTTTCTAGGTGGCGAATGTATATCTCTTGGCACTAGATCGCGCCAAGATATATCGTTTCGCAAGAAACGGATATAAGCCGGGAGTAAAATGGCGATGTAAGGTAGAGATTCCGCTCGGAGCAACGCTGATGACGCCATGTAGGTAGAAATGTATTAGTTGGTTAGCGTTTTCTCTCCTCACATTACTTTTGGTTATAAAACATCCTGTATACTACTACGTCTTTGGTTTCCCCAATCATTAAACCCGTACAATATGGATTTCTTTGTCTGTTTTTAATAGTTTTCGAGATATTTTTCAATCATTATTCTATATTTAAGTACACTCAATTCCTTAAAACAACCTGAAATGCAAACACATTTTAAGGTAAATTTCTACAAATTAAATTGCATATGCGGTTTTATCTAGGTATCGCAAAAGATGTGAACCCGAAACTTTACCAAACTCAGAATAGATTGAAAGCCGTTCTATTTACTAGCCCGAGTGGCATTCCCTACTCTAAAATGTATTTGTTTCACCACTCTACTCACCCTTTGTGAAAAACTGCTTTCTAGGCAAACACATTACAATATACTGGCAGATAAGACAGAGCTAATACTTAATATTTGTTTAGTTTGGACATAATTAACAAATTCAGTAATAATAATGTAGGCTTCCACTGCCTGAGTCAGTTAAAACTAAATGTGTTTCGGATTTGAACTATGTGATGGTAGGCCTCGCCTACCATCATTATAAAAGCGTACGGCTTCATACCCCCGCAGTTGACCTCTGGTATAGTTTACATGCTGAGTTACCGTACGAATTGCTTCCTACTCCACTAGTTAGTTTCGCCTCTGGCGTGCTAACTGCGCCCTATCACCTTTCCTTATCCGGAAGAAGCCCTATACGATTGCGGGCGAAACTTCGAGTTTTTCATTACCTACAGCATGCATGGCTGCAACCATCATTTCAGTTGAAACAAAAAAGTAAAACAACAAAGAAATGCCTACTCGAGATATACAGAAACTAAATCTAACGTCTGTTCGAAAAGATACTTTAGAAACAATAAAACTGGAATTTTGTTACATCTGGTGTTGAATCTCTCAGAAAGCTACTTGAACGCTGAATCGGTGACGGAATTTCTTAAAATGAAAAATCGAAGTGATCGGGCTTCATCCTCATAAAACATGTGTATTCTGGTTGATCTTCTATTGCTAGTTCCTTTGAAAGTCCAACTTAAGTTCCACGAGTGTTTCTTCGCAGTAATATTTTGCTGGCCCATATTCGTTTTTCTTATTTCCACTTTTAATTTAGTTTAATCTTTTTAATTACTGTTCAGCGCCAATCAATATTGATAAACGTTGCATTCACATGTGCACTTTGGTTGTTATTACGTGTAAACGCATACTCAGCAAACCTTTGCCTCTCTGGCATAAGCCTTTATGAACTTTTCTTAAAATATTATTCCTCTAGTTCTTTTTCGCAAAGAAGGTACATGAGCATTATAATTGTTTTTTTCTTTTTGTTTCTATGTCAGTAGAAGAAGCCATTTAGATGTAATTTCCATGTGCAAGACCCCCGATTGATTAAAACTAGCTGCCTAAGCCCAAAATTTTATATCAATAGTTTAAAAACGTCTATGTTAGTGTATTTTGTTTGCAGTTGTCATGTTAGTTAAATATTGGCATCAAAAACTATTTTGATTCAATACGCAAATGCAGGACTCGCACTTAATTGTAAACATGCGCATCACTATTCAGGAAAGGTATAAATTTCCTACACGGTAAATACGGAAGCAATATATGGTACTATTTAAGAAAATTACGTTTCTAGTGTTTGGATTCAGCAAAATTTGGTGTTTAATGCTGTCAATAGCATATCTAGGCAGAGCAAAGTAGACCATTTAATCTCTCAAAAAATTTTTTGCTTCGTACTATTTAAACAAAAGGTATAATATGAAGGGAAAGGCGTAATTCTCCGAGTGTGTGAGAGCTTGAAACATTTCTTGGTTGGTCAATTGACAGATATTTTCTTGGTGGTTTTCAATATTTTAGACGATGTATATTCGCGAGAACGTCGTCTGCGAATATTAAGCAGGGATATGTTAGAGATGAAAACAAATTGTTCACGAACAGTATGAAGAATGGAATTCCCAAGATAAAGACCTGGTGCATTCCAGACGTAGAAAAAAAATCTATGATTTATAACCATTATAAAAACAAAGTTTCTTCTATTTTAACGGTATAACGATATAAAAGTGACTGAATATAAGGAAAAACTGAAAAAAGATAATTTACTTAATATTTTGTGGTCTATGGTAGCTTCTATTTAGTCTAACACACATAAGGATATTTTGTTACAATAGATCTATTTAGGTCGCAGTGACCAATGACATATGTGCCATCTGAAGCTCGACTGTAATAATAATAATACACTTCCATCGTCGATTATTTCGCTCTCATACATATTGGAGAAAAGCAATGTTCGCTATAGTAGACCATCCAGGATAGAAACCATGCTGTGGCGGCAATAGACAGGATTTGACACTAATTTTGCAGTCGTTACTGTGTTTTTTGAGGACACAAACAATCCTTGCCCGTTTCCATAGATCAAGATAAACACAGGACGATACAGAGAGAATTATAATTTTCTTAAGAAGAGAGAGACAAGTACAAATCCTGAAATTTGTAATCCAACATCTAGTGAACTTTATTTTTTTGCCCGTAATTGTCATGGGTAATATTTAATGATCATGTACTAAACACATTAATGGTGAATTCCCCAAAAGACAAGTAAATTAAAATTGAATCTATTGCTATTCTTCCGGGTTTCGCCGCGTATCAAAACTTTCGCCCGATGTTTCGCCGTTCATGCTGACGGCTTCTTTAGGATAACTGAACTGATTCCTCAGGCGCTGATAGTAAAGTTTTAATTACCGTGGTCTTCTGCATCGGATGATGATGAGATCTCGCATGTAGATATTTATATGTGTGCATCTTCTTCAACAGAAAAGAAGGGTATCACCCTAGCAACACGTGGAAGAATCTACTACGCAGAATCATCACGCTCAGTGGAGCGGAAACTTCACGATTAAATGCTTAAATGCACCTACGACGTATATAAGAAAAATGTCGGACAACGGAGAATCAGTTCAGTTATCCTGAAGAAGCCATCAGCATGAACAGCGAAACGTCGAGCGAAAGTTTTCAAACAAGTTAATAGCAGTAACAGTTAAAGCAAACCGAATACTCTCTTAGTTTACTGTGTTAATCTATTACGTTTGTCTCTGTATTGTTCGTAATTTTTATTTTAACTGTTAATGTTCTGTTGAACAATAAACCATGGTTATTATTATTACCAATGTTTAAAAAGAAGTACTACGAACGTATAACGTCAGGAAGCAAACAAAATTAAACGGATAATCGGTCCGGGGCGGTTAAAACAAAATTATTACTATTATTATTTAAAACGGATCCCGACAAACGTTTTTATATTAATTTTACGTGTTTGATCTCAATTATCTTCTGATCGCTTCTTACTATCAATTTTCAACACCGAAAATGAAACACTCGTCAAATTTACTGTTGTTTCCAAAATCATATTATAAAATAAAGCCTCGTAGCTAGTAACAAAAGCAAAGTCACGTACTAAAAAGAATGCTACGGTAGCGGGTATTACTTACATACACCGAACATCGCTGTAACAGATAACTTTTGCGTGCATTGGGTAGAACACTTTGCCCGGTAAATATTTTGATACGGGTAATGAAATTCATCACTTTGTCTGAAACTACTTTTGTTCATAACACCGCAAAACTTTACTGGAAGGGCATTGATTAACTTATTAAGAGAAGGCAACAAGTGCTTGTTAATGATAGTTAACACACCATAGATCACTGTCAGCTGTAGTAATTATGAGAATAACAAAAGCTATATCCTTCAGACATAATTTATGACAATAATGAATAATTTTCGTTTAATAGTCCCATT
This sequence comes from Oryctes borbonicus, assembly GCA_902654985.2. Lineage (NCBI taxonomy): Eukaryota > Metazoa > Arthropoda > Insecta > Coleoptera > Scarabaeidae > Oryctes > Oryctes borbonicus. The sequence goes on along the minus strand of LR736945.1, from coordinate 350,726 downwards.
TAAGAACTCAATATTTAAAATGAATACCCCAAGATTTAATTTTAATTCTCGTAGGACGTCTTTCTTTAACATTTTCGCGGACAGATTTAAATTTCATGGGGAGAAACAAAAATCAACAAGACAGCATATGCAGACGTTATCCGCGAAGGTGTTATTAAATTTAAATTTTGTATTTAAAGGTGGAAAGAAAATTTAAATGTTGGATTTTCTGTGAGGTACCCTCTCTTTTTAGCTACTTCTTAAATTATACGTGCTTATAATATAATATATCAGATTCGATAAGGTAACATCTACCTATCTATATATCTAGGGATATTCTTCAAATCGATGCGTCTAAAAGATTAAAAAGAATTTTCAGTTATATAACAGACTTATATAATACTTCTTTTAAAGAATTTAGATTTTTTAGAAGCTGACGAAATACACAAACATTCCAACAATCTCAATAGAGATGATGGTTACATATTACACTTTCAGTGGAAATCTCTCCTATCTGAATCCTTCAATCACAACGCGCCCCCCTACCTAACCTAAAAACCTATGCAACTGAGAGCGAAACATCGGCAGACTTACAATTACGACGCGGTTTCAACCCGGAAACCTCAATTCTTGGCGATGACGATCGGTAAGTAGTAAATCAAGGGCATCCTGTATTTTATTACATTTTTAGTTTAATCAAAGTTATGAGTATAATATATGTAATTATTTCAATCACCATCAAAGTGTACGTTTCATTCATATAATTTCACTATGTAGTGCTTGGGTTGTAGGATTTCATAAATACCACGGAATCCTACAACTTACCCTTCTTTCCTAGCCATTACCACTAAAAGTAGTGGCAATGGCCAGGAGGTTTGAGTGCTTGAGCCTCTTAAGAGAAGGTGACAATGGTAAATGCACACATCGTCAAAAATCTTGGACCCTCAGTATTGTTAAAAATATTTGTTTGTTACCAAAACGAAATATTATACTCATAAAGATATATGGTTTTCTAAATTTATTTTCAATGGGATTCATATTAGAGTTGGCTGGCCAATCCAATCTAATGATATGGCCTACTTCGAATGTCCCTGAGCCCTTCTTACGTGATAAAGTCAGACGTTGATTAAATACTATTTCACTGCAAGGTATAAAGGGATTTCCCTCATAGGGAGGAATTGGGCGGGCAATAGTCTCTGGTGGCGGCCTGGTTCTCTCCAAACGCTTCTTCGATTACCATTATTCACCAAACCAATTCCGATTTCATCTCAAAAATTACCCATCGGTACTGACGAAAAATCTAACTCTTATGCTTGACCACCGTACACCTGATTATGATGTTTTTATTCCTCATGGTCAATAGATGTTTACCAAACTAATAAAAATATTTCAATTCAATCGTATTATTCTGTACCCTAGAGGACCGAAACTTTCGGCAATATGTGTATTCAAAATGTCTCATTTGTACATCCACCTTTTATATGTTCAGACTGAAACATCACACTTTACGTATTTTAACTACAATTGCAAGTCTTTCTTAAAAAAATCTGTAATTGAATGTTTTTGTAGATAGTAAAGCAAAAATTTGAAGCCCGTTGTTGTGAAAATACTTTAGTGTATTTTACATAAATTACTAGCAAGTCAAATTAATCTGTATAGGTAAAAAAACAAAATAGAATATCGATAGTTGCCTACATAAGGATTAGAAAATAATTAGCTAAACTTAAAGGCAAAACCCCTCAGTTTACGCGTAAGTAAGCATGAAAGGAGAATGATTCCAAATATGTTAAATAAGCGAATGCTACTGCTGTTATTGCTGAACCGCCGGCTTGCTTGAATTATAAACAATTGTGTCTAGTAAATGACGGAAAGGAAATGAGGCGTTCACTTGAAAAATGAGAGTGTTATGCACTCCGAATAAGTTTACTAAAAAGAGATTAGAAAAGTTATTTTGAAAGGAATGTTAATTACATAACGAGAAGCGCGAAAGCATCAAGAGGAACGCGAACGTCTTTGAATAACTGCTTTGAAATTGTTTCAAATAATTTCAAACACGTCAGATGGTTATAACAAAAGAAAATTAAATAACAGGGAATTAGAAATTCCATCCGAAAAGTGTGAAACTATTTAGTGCTTTTTTTAGAATAAAAAGGTAATTAGAGTGTCGCATTGTTTACACAAAATTCTATAATAACCAAACAAGCGTATCCGGTATGTAATATTTTTTTATGGAATGGAATGTAGAGAGTATTCTTAGATTGGAAGTAGAAAAAATCCCAACTAATGATGGCAAAAAAACAGGACGTATTGTTAGATGTCACAGAAAATGCAGATTCTTCTACACGTAAACTGAATTTTGCCAATAAATAATGGACAAAATTAATAAAGATATAAATGTAATTAACAGGATTGTTTTTTCGATGATGCGTCGTTTGTCTTAATGGCACTGTTAATAGACATAATTGCTGAAACTAGTTCTAGGAAAATTCTCATTAGATGATCCAGCACGTTACCCACAAGACTACAGCAAATAAACGAATAGGTAAAAATTTCCTCTTCTTTATTAAGGGAAATCTACTGAGGGTATGTATTTAGTTATTGCAAAATCATTCCGTCCCTTAGGGCAATAAGGAGATTGGAGAAGACCTAACAGACAATAGTCTAAATCCCGATAAATAATCCCAGCAAGATGAACCACCACCCCAGTAGTAAGAAGATCTTGCTCCGTGAAAAGCAGAGTTTACCGCAACAGTCCTGAAAATACTGCAAAATTGGAAGGAAATCGTATTGTTACCTCGAAATGCAGAATGTGGTTGTTAATGTTGTGCATTTTGAACATTTGCTTTAGATTTTTTAAATTGCTTTTCAACTAAAAACCATCTTGACATTCTATTTCTTTTGATATCATAAATCAAAAATGACAAACAACATTTTCTTTGCATAAATCAAAAAGATGTCGCCAAACAACTTTTATATAAAACATTTTTCCATATGACGTACTGTAGCAGCTACAGAAACGTTATTCCACAAAATTTGAACTCGTGTAAAGTGGATACTTGATTTCTAACAAAGTACGGCCTACATGAATCTCCGGGTTTACAATCAAGCAATCAGATTATTGGTTTTTGTGATTAAGACACGGCCAATATTCAATGCTCGATCCCACGCTGGTACACTTTACGACAGCGCCGAATAAACTAATGCATAATATATGTTCGTGAGAAGGCGTGGTTCTATAATGAATTTTAATTGCAAAATTACAGTATGCTTTGCTCCATCGTCATCGTTAATGATAAATTGCACCGTTCATGTTTATTATATGTTTGCGTTATTTGAAATTTATAAAGGATGTTTTATCTTGATTTACTATTAATCGATTTTCTGTACACCAAATTGAGAAGTGACTCATGACAGTATTTATCTTTGGCCCAAATATAGAAATATGCTTGCCTGGTACAAATAAAAATATCATTAGCATCCAATGCAGCATGATCCAGGAACACTGCAGAAGGCGAAGTGTCGTGGCTCTGACGCCCAACGCTGCCTGCCTCATTTCAACAATTAAATCCTCATTACAGCACGTACATTGAATTACTTGATCATCCACTAAAATTCAAAGTTGAACTTCCGGATATTTTGAAGCACCCTTGGTAGTAATGAAGATCCGTGAGGGATTCCAGATAGAATTGGCTTCGGAAGAGACACCATTTTTTCTTCGCTAACAACGAAAGATCAGTTATCATCAGACCCAAATACGATGAGATCAACCTAACTAAAACCCAACTCGTACATCTTGTATAGTAGATCGTTGCACCATACGGAATCTAATGTCCAAAAGACAGCTCCAATGGTCTCCGCTCGTTCGAAGCCATTCTGAATAGCTTCCGTTAAGTAGAAGCAATTGGTAATCCATGGAATGACCCGCTATAGTTCCGAACTGCTCGTCGGACAAAAAATTCAGAACACTTATCTTATTTCTCATCTTCGTTAGAATCACGAATTCCGCGAGTGTGATGATGGAAAGGAAACTGGGTTTGGGATCACCAGAAAGTGGTGGAGTAATAAGATAGTAATTCTTACCGGTACTTGACTCACCACTGACAAAGCCTTTAAGGCGCAATTGGTAACATGGTCGCGCTCAATATCCTTACCGTTCTTCAGCCGTTTTATTCGAGACTTTTGGTATTGAGGAAGCAAAACATTATACCGGGTCCGGCAATAAAACGGGATGATTTAAAATTTTGATTATTTCTTGAAGAATGATTTTTTTTATTAATTGACCATGTACAATATCAAGTACAAGAACAGCCATTTGGCCTACAATTAACAAAAATTCTTTTTTAAACACCTGCATGACCACACGCAGCACATTGACATGTGTAGCTTCAGTTTCATCTTGAATGCATTGCTTGAGAGCTTCGATAGTTCTGATTGGATAGGCCTCGAACACTTTCGCTTTTAGGTTTCTTCCATAAAAAGTAGTCGCAAGCCGATAAATCGGGAGAACGAGGAGGCCAAACGATATCCCCATTACGAGAAATGACGCAGCCTGGGAACAAAGCATTCATAGCATCCATTGAAATTCTTGAAGTGTGGCCTGTTGTCCCATCTTGCTGGAAAAGTGTGTTTTCATTCAACGGAAAACGGGCAAGTTGTAATGTCAGAAAGTTACGAAAAATTTCAACGTATCACTGAGAATTAATTGTCACCGCATTTTGAAACTCATTCTTAAAGAAAAACCGGCCGATGATTCCATTTGCCGAAATCGCGCACCATACTGTTACTTTTTCAGAATGAAGAGGCATTTAATGAAGTAAACGAGGGTTTACACCCTCACAATATCTGAAATTTTGTTTATTGACAAACCCTGATAGGTGAAAAGGTGAAAATGCACCTCATCACTCATCCATAAGTTATTTACTTGGTCGTAATTTTCTTCGAATCTCCTGAGCATATCTTCACAACTCTCCCTATTCTGATAATAGGTTTTAACTGCGAAGCCGCGCTGTTCACCAGTCCAGCGGTTCATTGTCAACTAAATGGTAGGCTGTGCTGATGGTGGGGAGACAACGACATTCGTACCCACTACCAACCTCTAAAGTTTACTTCAAATCACCCGGTTTCATTGCCGGACCCTGCAGGTGCAGATTGATCCATTGATCTAAATGTGTATATTCAAGTAAACAAGAAAAAAACTACACGTCTAATCTCCTTCTCCAGTCACATGGTGATGCATTGGCGACGAGGATCTTCGGGAATATGCTTCAATATTACATTATCCCCAGCAGCAAATTTTGACTGTGACTGTGTACTGATAGATTAGATTAGATTAAGTTACTTCCTGTGGTGGTTCTTGACCTATCCCACTGCGACCTTTTCAGATGGTAGTTCCTCTCATTAGATCAATTACATTTGCTTCCGTTGCTAGATTTAGCAGTCTTGTGAGTGATCCCTCTACATAAGTTTCGACTTTTGAGTATTCCAAGCCCATTTTTGAGAGCCGTAGTCCAGTGCTATACAATCACACAGCACATAACTTCCTGTCTCCGCCTAGTAGATCCGCTCCGTCCCGTCAAAAATTGCTTGGCCTTTCTTTGACCTGGAATGAACTTCCACCAGTCTTGAGATTTCTTATCTTTCCATTGTTTAGTGGTTGCTTTTACTACCGTATATCCCATTCCCACCGAGTGCATTGGACGATTTTCAGCAGTTGACGAGCCTGCTCGGGCTACTTTGTCTGCCTTTACATTCCCTATTATTTATTGATAAGTAGTATAAAAATGAATTTATTAAATATTAATGGAAAAGTATTATGGTAATGTTTGTTAATAAATGCTTCAACAAGAATCACTTCTACAGAGACATTGAGCAGTAAGATTGAATGGACGTCTTGTGCTAGTTGGTTGTTGGAAACTAACCTGAGATAAGATTTGTCAGCAGCGTGATTAGGCATTCCTGGAAAAATTGAATTTTGCATTAACCCCTATTTCTTCTGATATAAGTGGCACTTATTAAGAAACTATGAGGAATGTGTTCCTCTTATATGTATGACCATCTTGTATTGATTCATCCGTCGCCGACGCGAATGAAGTGTTGAAGTACTATGTTGTGTTTCATTTACAGAAACGAACACATCCGTTAGAGACTATCCAATAATACAGATGACACCCATAGTACTTGAAATTTTACAAAGTAAAGAAAAACCATATATCGTGTTGATTGAAATAATACTGTTCATTGAAGCAACATGTGTCTTGCAGGAACTCTTGTTAGTGTTAAGACAACGTTGTTATTACTTATATACTAACGCTTTTAAAGCTTCTACTTGCGATTTTAATTGAATACTTCCAGTGTTAAGCCCAAAAACAGCAGAGTAATTTGTTTTAAGTTACCAAATGTTTTAACTGTCAACTAACTAAAAATGTTAAATGAAATACGTTAAGTGTCTATTTAACTCTTTCACGAAACGTTTAATACTTCTTTAGAACAAAACAGTAATATAGTTGATTTAGGAACAAAGAGAAAGTTACATAGTTTAACATTTCTAAGCTGTTCTGTGGGCAACTAAAATGTACTGCTAATAAGTGACTAAAACGTGTAGTTCCTTGAACGTTTTTTGCGTTGGCTCAACCATTGGAGAAAAACTTTTTTCGATATGTCACAACATGTTTTCACGTACGCTTCCATTGGCTGAGAGTTATTGCGGCCATGGGCAGAACTATCTTGGACATGTACCAGCGGATATTGTTCATTTATTTTATTTGTTTAGTTGATTAGAGAGTGTTATCCAAGAAGGGAATTCGCATAAATATGAGTTCGTCTAGAAGGGATTGTCTTCACCATCCAAATGTATTCTGCTATATTTGTGGTGAATATACCACGGAAAAACAGAGGCCAAGTATCACCGATGTTGTAAAGAAGGCGTATTTTTCTAATTTTGGTTTTGCAATTGAAAAACAGGATATCTTAGGTTCCCCATAAAATGTATAAAACACGTGTGGAATCTCTACGGCAATGGACAATAGGAAAGAAAAAAAGCTTAAACATTGGTGTTCTTTTATTACTCTGTTTAAGAACTTCTTTGGTAACAATAAGACAGAACATTATGAAGAACTCGTACGAAATATGCCGGTTGATTTTAAGAGAATGGGTACTTTCTGCATAACCATTTGGACAGATTTCCGGAAAATTTATAACGGTGAATTTATTGAAGAACAAGGCGAACGATTCCATCAAGAGATAAAGTCAATGGAGCAAAGGTATCGAGGAACGTGGGATGCGCACATGATGGCAGACCGTTGTTGGAACCTGCAATGTGATTGTTTTCAAGTCCAACACAATGGAAAATTATACAGACGGCATTTCATCCAGCATTTATAGTGATATGTTTTTTTTTACTAAAAACATACTTTTTAATTTTATATTTAATTTATTTTGTATAACTATAAATTTTAGCTATTTTTCCTGTCGCCTGTCTGCCAATAAATTTTTATGCAAAGTAATTTTTGTACATTACAAGTGAAACTTAATGACACCCAATATACATACGTGAATTTAATTAACTCACACAATATTTTACTAATACACCGCGAGTACACTGTTACCATAATGGTAAATAGGAACGCGAGAGCCGATGTTACGTATCATAGATCTCGTTAAAGCTTCTTACTAAAACTTCAATTTACTTGTAAGTAGATTAGATAAGTAAAAATATACTGCAGTACAACTACTACTCAAGACAGGCAAGTTAAAAGCTAGCTAAGTATAGAACTGACAAGAACAACAAATACGAATTTCTCTGGTTTTCAAGTAATATTAATGCACTTAAGAAAGGCACAGTTCAAGAGATAGCTTGGATAAAATATTATTATTTATCTTATCAATATTTCAATATTTATAAATACATGGAATACTCAAGATCGAAAAAAGGGGAGAATTGGAACGTAATGTGTAATTACACTTCTATAGTCCATTTAGTAGCATTATTTAATAATGCTTGATTCCATACTTTCAAATTTTCCTTTAAGTCCTCTTCACTCCCCGTCATTATTGCAACAACGCCCCCAAAGAGGCAGTCGGTAACTCCAATTCTTTCCAAGTTTCTGTATCCAATATAAAAGGCTTCATCTTTCTTTGTGTGTCCCTCATTATTTTGTCTATGAAGGTGATAAATAGTAACGGGCTTAAACGGCCCTTTCTTATGGTGAATTCTTCGGATATCGCATTCTTGCTTGTTACTCTATTTCTGGTTCCTTTGTACATATCTATGATGATTCATATGAATGCGGTGTTTACATTTCTTTCTTCCAAATATTCTTGTATTTTATTCCCCGGTACACTATCGAAAGCTTTTTTCATATCCATGGGTGACATTGAGAAAACTACAATGTTTTCAAGATACAGGATATTAAAAAGTTGAATATTTTTTTTGAAAATCTATTTCTGTTCAATGACTCATAACAAAAAAAAATACTAATTGGTCAACATGAGCTTTACAAATAATGAAGAAAAACAATGGTTAAATTTAAAATCAATATAAGGTGTCTGCCATTGTCAACTTCCTCTTGATATGATCTCGCTATTTGCTCATACTTAAGTTTGTATGAGTTTACTGTTTACAAATTTACCTTTTTCTCTACTTGTATTAGATCTTTATTGTCTTACCTATTCTATTTAATCTTTGATGCCACAAGGTCACTGTTTATTTCAAAACCTCTTTTAACAACCATGTTTCTTATTATCGGTCTGCTTTCCTCCTCTGGTACTATAAACATAATTAATGATAAATTTTTCATTCCTTGAGTATGTCTTCATGTTTATTAATTACATTATATACATCGTCTCTTTTCCTTACTCGACATTAAAGTCTCCTATCACAAATATATTCCTTTCGCTCTTTCTATCGTTATACTTAATTCTTTATTTCCTACGTTTTCGTATTCATTAGACCTGTAAAAAGCAATAATAGTTTTTACTTTATATCTAAGTTCTACTGACAATATTCTCTCTGAGATTGCTTTCCAATTATTGAGCTTTTTCTTAGTGTCTTCATGAATTAGACAGCCTATTTCTACTTGTTCTCTCTTCTTTTGCTTTGTACCACTCTATATTAATAAATGCTGGTTTTCTATTTCCATAATCATCTCTTATTTCTCTTTAGTTTCTGATACTATTAATATTTCTAAATGAGCTTTTTCACATTCACTAACTATAGTTCCATTTCCTTTCCGGCTAGACTTCTAATATTTCAAGTAGCCAGCTTACTAATGTTCTTTATGTTCCCTTTTATCGTATATTTTTTAATCGTTAATCCATTTTCGTTTCCAGCATCATTATCTTATTCGTTTCGTTTGCTCTTTCCTTAGTTTTTACTATTTCTAGTTTCTTCACGTTCTTTGCATCCCCCGTTTTATTACACCGAATATATGGGGCCTCCCGTCTTCTTTGTTCCATCTTATTTTAATCTGCTTTCCTCTTTCTGACTCTTCGCGTACTTTGATCCTTGTCGTTTTTTGAATTTCCCTTTCCTGTTCGGTCAAGTCTTCATTAATATAAACATTTTTCTTTTGTCATGTTTCTTAGCTTGTTCTTATTCTTCATAACTCTCTTTTTCATTTGTGCTTTGTGTTTGTCAAAATAAAGTAGTAGTTGACTATTTGCATTTTGTGGAAGTGACAATGTTTAGAAAGACTTTCGTACGGGTCATTATCATTAACAAATCTTCTATTTCTATAAAATGTTTTGTCACTATTATTACATTGCACCAAATACGATCGAGGCCTACCTTTATCAATTTTCAATATTCTAGCTTCCATAATTTATCTTCCCCTCGTATAAGTATGTCCTAAGTCATTTTCATGCAAAAGTGGTAAAATTGCGTGGCTATAATTATCTGATTTAGGCCTCAGTAGTTTACTAGAAATTGAAATGTTACCTTTAATTTTTCTTCCAAATATAATTTCAGATAATGTACTTAATGGATGATAACCTATATTCTAATAGCACCACGTACGTGTCTTCATTCTCTTCTAGAGTCCTTTTTTTTCTACTTAAACGTGTCATTCGACAAAACCATTGGGTTGTAGAAAATAGGAGCGCTTGTTCAATGTGAAATTTCCAATTGTTTTAAACATTTTTGAAAAGTTACGCTAATAAATTGAGGTCTATTATCGATATATAAAAATACGGAGTTTTCCACGTATTTAAATTGAAATAAACTCCCATTCTACCTGAAACCCATTGAAAAATTTCAATTTTGAAAAAATGTCACAGGATATTACGTTCACTTGCGCACCGGTATTTAAAATTAACAATAATTACAATTTTAGAAGCTTTAACCACAAATCATTGTCTTTAATATTGATTTCAAAAATATCTTTGTGTGTTCAGTATCGTTTAAAACAACATTTTTATTATATTTACATTGATTAGCAAAGTGATTTTATCCTCCTTATCCTCCTCGATGCTCCGCTGATCGCCTACTCTCCGTCTTTGTCTCGCATTCACTGGTGTTGTTTGTGTATCTCGATGCCACGTAATTCATCGAAAGATTTATCCTCTGATGGGAAGTTATACCTACCTCCACGGAATTTCGATTACGTGAATTTCTCTACATGAATTTCACTTGCTCTGCCGATTTGTACATATTAATTGTTTTAAAATACCGTAGGCTTCCACGGCCAGAGTCAGTTAAAACTAAAGGTGTCCCGCATTTGGACCATGTCATGGTATTGTCCTTGGAATGTCAAGTATGTGAGACGTTTTTCCACAAGATGACCTGGACTAGCAGATTTGCCATCCCGTTCCATGAGTTGTTCGATGATACTGATTGATTTAAGGATAGGAACTTTGGTAAATAAGGATGCTAGATCGAAATTGAAGGTACCTCCCGGTTCAATGTGAATGTTGGAGATAAGTTCCACAACATAGACAAAATTAAGTACACCTGAAGGGATGTTCTTCGCGCACCTTTTGAAGATGTTGGCAAGAATAGTAGATAGAAGAGTCTGTAGTACTAGTACGTAATAGGCCTAAGAGATATGCCGTTTCTTGAGAAGACCATACACTCGAAGTAGTTTGGATTTCTCTGAGACTAAGGTTTCAGGAGGAGTGTCTGATGATTTAATGAGAGTTCTAATTTCCATTTCTATCTTGGATGTCGGATTTCTAGATATAGGCGCATAAGATCCGTCATGTAATAACTCCATCTTTGTCAACATATTGTGAGTGGTCAAGAACTACTGCGGTGTCGCCTTTATCAGCAGAAAGAATGGTGATAGATCAACTTCGTAAGCGCTATTCTCTCACTTTTGGTAATGTTGTTTGGTCAGGAGATGAGTTTCAGTAGTCAATTTAAAGGTATTGTCAGCTTGTGTAGATGTAATTCTGTCGCAAAAATGCGGACGAGGTTAGTCAAGTTTCCTGGAAAAGGAATCAAGCTCAAACCAGATCTGTTTGATGTGCCCACGGAAGAGAGACAAGCTAGCTCCGCCAACGTAGTAGTGGTGAAGTTTTAGAAAGTTCGGGACGATGTTGTGGTCACAACAGCGAGAAAGAAAAGTTAAGGTACGAAGGAGTTTGGCAATTTTGTAGCGCAGTTTAGAAGGAATTTGTATTTTAGAAGAGGGCTTGCAACGTGTCATAGTAGATAATCAAAAACGTGACGCTTCATCCACAATGATATGGCGTTTCTTCTTTCTGAAGAACCTCTATATGATTGTGGACAAAATGTCGAGTTTTCGATTATGTACCATGACACGGTCCAAACCCGGTTATTTTTAACTTTAATGGCTTTTGCCAAGTCTAAATTCTGTTCATGAAGTAACCTGTCTTATTTTCGAATTATGTATCCCACAAACAATACGATCAGTTAATAAATCGTCACGCATTGCTCCAAAATTGCAATTTTGCGTAACTCTGCTCAGTTCGCCAACAAATGTTTCAAATGTTTCTCCTGGTAGTTGGATTCTTAAATTAAAAGCGATGTCTTTCTACACTCTTGTTTTTTTTTGAGGTATAACAATTGTAGAATTTACATAAAATAAGTTCCGGATCTCTGTAATGTCCGTTGTTGCTAAAATACCTGTAGCTTCTTTACCCACTTTCTTTCTTTTCGGAGCAACCGGTAGCAGTTGCATGAATTGACCAGTTTCTTTTAATTATTTCCTATATCTCCTTCCTTCTTCATAGTTTCAAGCTGCGTTGGGAACTTTGGGATTTTTTTGAATTTATTATATTTCTTCTTTCTGACTGTTTTTCACTTAGCGACCGAGTACATATCTATCGAACGTACATGTTGTGTTTCCAGTTTCCTTCACTGTCTTTACTACAGTGTCAATTTACATATTTACTTCGATAAACTCCTTATCTTAATTTCTCCTTTTAGTTCATGTCTATTTCTCCCTTCAGCCTCCAAAAATCCAACCAAATATTTTTAAATATTTGAAAACAACACATTTTCTTATATTAAGGAATTTATAAGGATTCCAAATCTGCCAACAAATTTTACTCTTACAATTCGAAAGAAGATTTTATTTTTTTTTACCATAAGAAGTCATTTGAAAGAAAATTGCAAATTGTGGAAAATAATAGAAATGCTTTTTTCTAAAGTTTATATTTACAGAAATATTAGAATAATTCACTACTTCTACACCACTAGTTACAAATAATGAGACGTTAATGCGAGTAATGTTTATAATATATTTATTACCTGGTAATCACAGTTGTGGCAGACACTTCCAAGGAGTTAGCTCGTCACAGAAATGTTGGGATCTGAAATAAACAGGAAGGCATATTAGTAGAAATCATCTTTACAATAAACGACCTTTTGCTTTTTGCATAGTTTAAGCACGAGGTTTTAGCTTTCTTTTGCAGAAGTGTACAAGGTGTCATAGACTAGTATTCTATAAATATACTTAAAATTAATAGTAAACTATGCTGTAGGTAATCTCAAGCTATACACAACCTAATTTAATAAAGCCTTTGATATAAATGTGTAAAGTTGTAATACTGAAGATCCAAATATAAGCCAAAGAAGTATCCTCCTTACCATATTTAGTTAGATCTGAAGCTTACTGACCAGGATTTTGAAAAGCGTTTTCAGTTTTCTAACTGAGAAAATAATAAATTGCAAGGAACACATTAATCTAGTGCTCTACGAGATTATTTGAGTAACATGTATACCGAAAGATGGTTGAAAAATAACAGTCCTGTAAGATGGCCGTCTAGATCTCCAATCCTAAAATATCTTCACTTTTATTTATGCAGACGTGTTAAAGAAATTGTATGTGCTGAGTCTCCAACAACAGAGCACATTAAGCAGAGAATTATTAACGATTTTCGAAGAATTAAGGCGAGTTTAGAGAGTGTTCATAAATAGAATCAATCTTTCTTTGCAACAAGAAGAAAGGCACTTTAACATTTGTTATCTTGTTTTCTTTCTTTCATTATCATCTCCATGTTTCATCATTACTTTGAATTAAATTAGATACTACATATTATTTTATTCATTTCGTCAAGTTTGCATAATACAGGCTGATATTTTATTTTTACTTTTGCGTTTGAATAAATTTTGTTATTAATAGGTACTTTTTTCTGACGAGGAAAGAACCTTTGTCCGCCTTTTTTTAATTAACTCACTTAAAATGCAATTTAAAATAGAAACAAAGAGTTAAATGTTGGAATTTTGATTTTTCTATATTGTTGTAGAAACCTCTAAAAGTAGGTATTCACCACTACTAATTATTATCTCAGTTTCTGTATGTTTACGTGGTTTTCCATTTAATAAAGTCTAGGAAAACTATTCTGTCAAAACTGCATGTGTCTTTGATAATGTCCCCAGTAAATAAAGGCAAAATCGACAAATAGATGAAACAATTTACGAAAAAAAGTACGAAGAAGAAGAACGGACATGAATAGCCATTTGAACGAATTCAACATGGATGTAACCGAAAAATTAGGGAACTACCTGCCTCGTCGCAAACCAGATTACAATCGAGGAGAGGAAAAGAACGTGTTAGTAGAAGAACCCTATGGTCTAGTTTTTAATTTATGTACGCCGATAATACTCGAAAACAAAAAAATTCCAGAAATTATAGCGTTACCGCACAAGCACTTTAAACCGCAAAAATCCATTTTCGCGGAGAGAATTAATATCTTACGAGGCGGTTTACAAAAGAATGGGCAACACGATTAAGAAGTTTCCTGCTGAAGAGAGTCCTGCTGAAAGCAAGGACATACAAAACATTTGCTCTTTTTTTATTCATATACTTGTAATATTTGTAAAAAAAAGGTAATTTAGCTCGTGCTTGTAAGGATGATGATTTGGTTTTTATGATGGTTCCAAAATAAAGTCTCTAGGTACTTGTAGAATGTTAGCAAAAATGATAGAAAAAGTATGACAAATTTCCAACAAAGAAGTTATGAATAACGGAAGCATACCGTTATTGGAGCGAGATTTTGTAAATTTTGCGTTAGTTTTAATCAACACAAAATAGTATCGACACACTCCCCACCACACAAGTTTAATTAAACCGTTGATCGGTCAACAGTTGAGAAAGAACGATGCATGCCCGAAACGGCTGTCCCGGATAATTAATCAAACTTGTAAGGTACAAAGTATGCTGATACTTTTGCGTTGCTTGCCATATTACCCACAGTCCTTGCTATTGTTATTGCTTATTAGTGTTTTTTATTAATGTTGGTTATACAAATATAAATAGCAACCTAAATAAGGTTTAATTAAATTATGGTTTAGGATATTTAAAAAAAGGCTTAGTTCCTGCTCGTTTGAAAGATTTTAGCGTTTCTCCAAAGTTTATTAAAGTTAGACTTGTACCTTATGCAATAAGATCTCAGACAGAACATGAAAAAAGCTAGAAACATGAGTGTCGGCTCCTAAGGGCTTTCACTGTACATTGAGTTACCTATATGTTAAAAGGCATGCTAATCAGTTAAGAAAGGCATTACAACATCTAAATGAAACTAGCAATGATAGTAAGCAAGACAAATGCAAAGCAGAAAGGAGGGATACTTATTCACGTAGCCCCTGTCCTAGTAGTTCAGTCGACCTTCCTGCTGATATAGCTAATAATAAGTATGAATTAAGACAAAAATCGTAATTAAAACCTCTGCACAGATTAGAATATTAACAAAAATTGTGAAATTAAAAAGGAAAGGTGCAACAGAGTAGGGATTAGGTGAAGGTAGATTAGCTTCCAGCAGTTTTGTATGAATAAGAAAAATTTGAGTTACTGTAGTCATTGCATGAGTGGAAATGGACGTTGGAGAATTGTTGACTCACCCTGTATTGCAAAAGTGTTCATGATATTACGTTAGAGTAAGCAGATTATTTTATTTATTTTTGCATGTTTATTTAGTTAATAAGGCACGTATAGGTATGCAACAGATTACTTTTTCCTTTGATGAAATTATAAAATGGCCCGACTATAGGATAACAAACGCTTGAACCCTTAAAACTATTAGAGGAATGCTAATATAGCTTACGTATTCTACGTGATCTATTTTTATAATATTAACGCGATGGTGTATCGTATTTCTTTGATCAAAGGATTTTTGATCAACGAAACTAAGATAGAATCGACGATAGTTGTAACATGAACGCGAGAAGTAGTATGTAGCAGCAGGCCGCCTTTGTTCGGGCTCCGATCCGAAGCGTTTCAGTCACGTATTCATATGCCTTTTGCGACGCTACGGAACAGAGGCAATTTTGTAGGTTTCGACCCTAGTCTCAGGTGTGCCAAGCTACTCAAAAGCGAATGAATATAAACGATTGAAAACAATCAATAAATACACGGGGCATCCTCCTTATGTTATGTCGTCTGACATCACCGTTCGCCGTGTCCCGTCACCGGTGGCTGACGGTGGCAAATACGGATGGAGGAGTTTTCCCGACTTTCTGCCATCGGAACAAAGGAGCTAAAGAGTTCTGCTCCCTCGGGACTTACTTGATGAGTACCTCGAAACGCTGCTTTTAACTACTCGAGGCCCCCATTCGGAGCGGTTACTTGTGGATAACAATACACTTCTGACTTATAAATGTCACCGAAGGGGTTGCATGAATTGGTGTCTGTGAACGGAGAAATTAATTTCAGTCGCCTGTTCGGATATTTGCCAAATACCAGCCGAGAATTGTGATTGTATTCTCCGTCCTTGTTTCGATATGATCCGAATGCAAACATACAGTTGACACCAATATCCCTACAGCAACCCCCTTTTTTCGTTTATCATGTACGAGTTTTACTACATTTCTCCTTTTATTATTTTTTCCGTACTTTTATTGTTACAGGTACATTCGGCATTTTCCGCTAGCTCTCCCCTACTCGGCTTTAACGCTAAAAAATCGTTTGTCATTTCATCGAGTGTATTCGATGAACGCGTACAGAAGCTTTAGACTTTTTTAGCTGTCTGAGTTCGCATTCCAGGTGAAATTCCATTTCAGTTTATACCTCGTATTTTGACTTTAATTAAATCCACGTCCGATTCTAACGTTCTTAAACTTCCCGTTGATATCCTAAAAATTAAACTTAAGGCTTTTATTTTAACTCATCTAACTCTCATAATCACCGCCTGTGGCAATAAATCTTATTAAATGAATTTTTAATTGACGTGCATGGTGGCTACAAGAAAATTAAATCTGTGATTATAAAACATAGTTTCTTTTATGTATTTGGCAGACCTTTTCCGGATATATTTCCAGTCAAAACGAATCTAAAGCTGCAATAAACTTTGTAGCTTATGATGTTTTTCCTAAATCGGAAAGTACGTAAGTATTTCTTCATGTAGTAACGTCTCACACAAAGAAAAAATCGAATAGTCAAGTGAATAGCTATGATAGCATTTTTTATGGATGTACGACCACGTTTAAAGTCATTTATCCAATTACAAACAGTTGCTAACACAGGAGCAGATGTGCCATGAACTTCATCCAACTCAGCTTTGATGTTTTTCGGTATTAAGCCTTTTAAGTGTAAGTGTTTAATCGTAGCTCGGAACTCACTTTTTTAAATTTTTCTACATAAATAAAAATTCTTCGCTTAAATCGACAACAAAAATAAAACCGTGTGATAGATATAACTGTGACTTTGACAGATGTCTAGTAACTAACGATCCTTACTTGAAACTACTATGAGCGCCATCTCTCAGATTTTCTAAGAACTTCTTGAATCACCCTCGTATATGCAAGATTTATTTTGAGGATATCTTGTATTTAAGGCATGCGAAAATTCAAATAAAATTTTCCGGGATATCATGATGAGACTACGATGTTCTTAAAGAAAGTTTACGATATTCTTGAACCCTCCACACCTCCACCACAAAGCAAGTGCAGGAACTTCCATATTGAATCGCTTCACTTTCTAAATTCTTGATTCTAAGAAAAGTAATAACGGTTCACCCTCTCAAACTCGTTTGGTTAGACTGATCGAATTAGCACATTCAAACACGCAGATTAATTACGCAGAAAACAACACAGAGGATGCCAAGAAGAAGTTAGAAATAATGAAGAGCTATTGCCAAAAGAACCATCTAACACTAAGCACCAGTAAAACCAAAGTGCTAATATTTCATCGAGCGAGAAAGAAGGAACTATTCACTACATTGGAGTACGTCAAAGACTGCACCTTCCTTGGAGTTCCCTGCTCTGACAGTGGGAAGTTTAATAGAGCTACAGAATAATTTACATAGAAGTCCAGAACAGCGTCTGCAAACCATAGCATAGTAGCGTCTAGATCGGACAGCTTTGGAACAAAATTAAAACTGTTCCAGAATATAGTGTGCCCTACATATTATTCTACAGAAGCAAAATATGGTCTTTGAAACACATAGACAAACAACAAAAGGATTCTATGGGCCCAGCAGTACACCTAGTTATGTAATTAGATTTGAGACGAAGCAGCACATGCTGAAAAAAAGTAGTAAACCGTATCTTGAACTTTCTAATAAAAACCGTTGGAATGGCCGACAACAGACTTCGGAAGAACATTAGTGTCCTTGAGTGGAACAGAAAGCAATATCGAATTAATAATCTGGTGGAGCATATTAAAAAGTCGTTTGGCTACCATTTATGAAACTGGAGTAATCGGCCTAGCACAGTCAAATTCCGCAATAAAGAAAACAGAACATCGTATACTCGAGAAGTTATTAAACCATCTATTAAAGCAAAGATGTCGACGCAGCCTGAGACTCGGTGTGCTTCTCAACGTACGTAATAGAGATGATACAGAACATCAATACGAAGGATTTGAGTAGTCAGCCAAGCTCGTGTTGCAAGGGGCACGACTGTGACTCGGTATGCTCAATATATAATCTGGGCAGTTGGAGTTTCTGGAACATTTTTTCGGATTGCAGCGGAATAAGGCAACAGTATCTAAAGACGTTCACGTCATTCCTTCTAAGTGTAAAAGACAGTAAACATTTGGATAATATTGATTTCTATATCATGGGCGCGATCCTTCATTATGCAGGAGCAGAGATCAAGACATTCATACAACTCTTCTGCAAAAGTTTATTTATACAGGACAAAGATTATTGTTATTATGTATTACTAATCTTAGCCTTATTGGAATTTATTGCAAAGAAGGTGCCCACTACGATAGCTATGCTATGTGTAAGAAATGTCCTTATTAGTTTAACTAAATTTTTAAAACTTTTGCTTTTGCTTTAATTTCATTGGCAGTTTTCCAACGTTTTATGAAATCATTGTTGGTGGCAGATTTTTGTGGTGGATCCGGTACAGTCTCCAGTCACCATTCGCATACTGTCCCGCATTAGGTACTTGAAAAAGTCCTACCTTTTACGGAATAGTCAGAATTGTACAATTTTATCATGCATATTATATTATATATACTATACTACTACTATTTTCTCTATATCAGATTTTGTATATTTTAGCAAAATGTTTTCGTTGAAACCCATCAAAGTTCTACAGTTCTATGATATCACTAATATACACCATCACATCGATAATAGTTTTTAATCGCAATTAAATAATTATTTAGATCACGCTATGAAGTAGTTCTGTTCTTTTTACATAAAATAAATTATTTTGAATTGCAACTGTATATTCCACAATTCATGGAAGAATATCTAGAAGGATGTTTCTAACTTTCAAACCGCCAAACTTCGTAATGTGAAAATAATTCACGTAGTTTCACACACCACGTACAAAAAACACTCTAAGGCAAGCGACCCTAACACACACCTTGTCTTTTAATTTTATCTTTGAAACGGGACGAAAGATAGTCGCCCCGTAGCTGGGAATGCAATATGCCACTACGTAAATCTACTAGAGGTCATAAAAACGATATTAATCCTTATGGGGAATTCAGAAGGTTCAAATAACATTATACATCACATTAAGCCGTAGATTTGTATGTGTTAGCTTAAAATTTGCCTTAGACGTTTAGTAGTCGCATTCATTTAACAGAAAAACGTAATAACGAAACTATCACTTTAAACTTTAGCTTTTCCCTCTTAACATTTCAGTACAAAGCGTTGCATATCTTTTGCCCTTGACTAAAACGTAAAGGTCAATTAACGTCAACGAAGGCAAGAGAAATTGGACTTAAATTGCAGAACATTTCTTAACAGAGGAGAATCTTAGTGAGTACAGTACTTTAAAGCGACTATTCGGACACTAAAATGAGATGTATTCACTCCATTAACGTGCCTTAGATAATGCATCTAGTGCTTCTGTTACTAAAATGTAATTTATATACTAAAATGTTATTGAAGCAATAACACTGTAGGTTTCTACCCGCGTAATTCATAGCTACAACGTCGAAAACAAATTATAGATATTCCCATCTACATTACTATAATATACAGCTAATTCCTTGCTAATTTTAGTACCAGGATTTCGGGATAATAATTAAATGCATATTGAGCTTTATTTAAAGCCATTTATGTTTACCAAAAAGTTAGACTTTCTATGTGTTGCAAAGAAAATCTCTCATTTCTTTAACGTTATTTATTTCATTCGTTATACTTTGCGCATTATAATCCAAGGTTGATTTCTTTCTGATTATAGTTACCGTAAATTTACAACATCTAACTATGGAATTTAGCAAAGATAAATACACACACACACAACTGAATGTTTGGATTTTTGACAAAACAAATCAGGATCTAGTAAAATTCTTACATAAAATTGAACAAGTAAATGCTATTAATTGAAGGAATTAACGCGATGGTTTTGATAGCAATTGTTTTATACTTGGTTTCGATTAAATGAGCTATAGCTTCAAATCTCCACGGCTAATAATTTACAACCCTTTTCCACGAACTACACGAGATGTTCCATCTGCTGCAGCTGATCATAGTTGATAAAAGGAAACCTTTTTCCATGTCCAATCTCGCAAAATGTTTAATATTGATTCGGCTTTAGTGTCTGCTGCTAATATTCTCGCAAAGAGCAGTTTTTCATACATATCTTAATCCATAATGAAACGAACGTATGCCAATAATGGTGTATCATTATGAGGTAAATTGAATGAATACACAATAAGCTTTCCACATCGTGACTCATTTCATCAATAAATCCTTGAACTGTATTGTCACTCAAAGCAATTCTTCTGAGTATACTATATATAGGCTTCTGTAGAATAGTTATTAAAACCTCTTCAACGGCGATCAAAATCAACTGTCCTCTCAACTCAATAGTACGAAGTTTTCCCGAGACGCCCACAAACTATGACTGTCGCTTTTCGACATTGAAATGACGTTGTCCAGCGGCTCTCTTCTGAAATTTTTTATTCACCGCTTTATACAACAAAACATATCAATATAAGTATATCAATTCTTTACCAAATTTATTGGGATTTGTTGGGGTTTTTCAGATAATCTGACAGCTTTGGCGGTTTCATAGTGCCATCATGTACCTACTTTTCTTTTTTATACACTTCTAAACAAGGTGACTTTGATGGACCATGTTGTATCACTGCTGGGAGAATAATTCCAGTAATTGAATTAATTTTTTGTTTATACTTTTTTGTAGTTCCATTCATCTGTCTAATTACTAAATATTGTTTTAAGACATTCTTTACTGAGGACTGTATTAATATTTAGTAAGAAGAATATAAATATTAGCAACCTCCGCACCACACCATACTACGCCACAGTCCTTGCTACCATTATTGCAGAAAAATATGTAGATTTAAACGATGAGTCTTGCATAAAGAAATAATTATATAGAAGTGGTTTAATTAGAACGACGAAAGATTTTGAAAAGTCAGTATTTACTTGATTTTTACCAAGCTAACTGATCGCGATGTCAGCGAAAAATCAGAATATCGTGGTATATTTAGGGAATTAATCACTTTTTCTGGTAATTTGGATCTGACGCTCGGAGAACATTAAGTGTAAAATAGTGCAAACGTTTTTAAAGGAACTTTAAATACAATCCAAAATAAAATTTTAGATTGTCCTTCATTTCATTCAAAGATTCATTTATCCATTCAAATAAAATAAAAATTAAATTACCGAAAGAGTGTTTTAGAGATACTCCAGAATTTCACGACATCAAATAATTTCCGAAAACCATAAAATTTCAACATTTTCTGTATTTTCCCCACGCAAAAACATTGCAGCAGATAAGGAAATATGTATAGTTCGTCTGAAAATAATGTTAGAGTTTTAGAATGTTGCAATCTGTTAAACATGTTCAATTCAAGCGCACAATCTCTTGCTTATACGGCAATTGCTTTTGTCTTGAATAACTCACCGTTTCAACCACTAAAGCGAGCATTTTAATAAAATAGCTTGCTATAATATCTTCACCTGCAACAGATTTGTTTGGAAATGAAATCGCAATATTACCTACATCATCTTTATCAATCAAATGAGTGTTGAAGGTGATGGATAAGCGCCCTGGATGCAGAAAGATTTCTAATATTTGCTTTTGAAATTATCCTTAAAAAAAAATCAGTATTCTAGCTAAAAAATACACCAGCCTAATGATTGGCTCTAGCAACATTGCTTCCGTAAATACAACCAATTATCTAATGACGGAGGAAATTATTAGTGAAATGCACGAACGGAATAAACGTTCGCAAAATATTATTATTTATGGGAGTTTAGAGGAGGGTAGTTCGAAGCAGGAACAAGTTCAATTTGATACAAACACGGTGCGAGGCATACTTCAACAAGTGGATGTGGACTGTGACCAAATAAAACCCGTTAGATTAGGAAAATTTGATGCGACTAAACAACGGCGTTCGCGACCTATTCGAGTCCGTCTGTCCTCTTCCGAAGATGTTTTTAAATTTAATAAAATCAGAAATAACGCGCAGTTTGCTAATTTAGCCATTTCCTCTGACCGCACTCCGCAACAGGCTACTGTGTACAAAGCAGTTAAGGCTCAGCTTGCAGATCGCATCTCAAGGGGCGAGACGAATTTAAAAATTAAATACCGCAATGGTATTCCAACTATTATCCATTCTAATTCGGAAAACTAATGACATCCAACAGGTTTACTACCCCATATAAGTTGTACTATCAAAATGCTAGGGGACTAAAGTCAAAAACACACACTTTTATAACAACCTGATGAACCATTCCGTTGATATTCTGTTAATTACAGACACTTGGTTAAACGATTCAGTGTATAATAATGAGCTATTTAGCAATAGTTACAAGTTTATACGTAAAAACAGAGTTTTCGCTAAAGTTATTCGCTCTAAGGGTGGTAGAATCTTAATTGCATTTAAAAAACACTTACGCTTTACTGTTATTGACACCAACTACATTGGTACTTTGGTGCCACTTATTGACTTATTAGTTTGCAGATGTTCCTTTACTAGTACTTCTTTTCTCCTTGTTCTTCTGTACTTCTGTAAACCTAATTACTATAAGTCACTATACAATCATCCTTGAAACTGCGATTGGTCTTTTCTTCTTAACTATACTGATATTAATGAAGCCCTGGCTGCTTTTTATAACCTCCTGTATGCTATCCTGGATCCAGACGTTCCTTCCAAATCACGCTCAAATACTTCCTATCCACCGCGGTTTACGCCAGATATCATAATCATCATAATCTAAAAACCAAAACTTTTTACCACCGTAAATGGATCAGCTAAATTATCAACTAAAAATATAACGTATTGTAATGAATTTAATCAGAAAGTTAATAAAAACGCAAATAAGTGATAGCTGATAGTGCGTTATCTAACTAATATTGAAGATTCCATAAAAACTTCACCTTCCCATCTATGGCAGCCTCTTCACGCAAAAAGACGTTCCACAAGGATACCGGGCAGGCTGTGTGGTGACGATGGGAATGATTTTTCCGATCCTAATGATGTTGTTAATGCTTTCGCCAATATATTTTCTTGAGTTTCCAACGCAGGGAATGAAGTTCCGTGGACTGCTGCTGATTACAATTCGTTGCCTTATTCATTTTCACTAGTCAATAAAGATGAACTAATTGCATTAATGGCTACTTTTCCTAACAAATGTACCGTAGGTGATGACATGTTACTAAGTTTCTTGATTCGCGACTGTACATTCGTTTTCGCATTTCCTCTTAAAATCATTATTAATCTTTCCATTTCTTCTTGTTCGGTAGGTAATCGTGAAATTCTATCTAATTACAGGCCTATTTCAATAATATCTAGTTTTGCAAAACTTTATGAGAAAGTCTTGTGTACTGCCATTTATAATAGTACTCGCTCTTTTATTGCCCTAAATCAACCTGGATTCATATCCGGGAGATCTACGGTTACGAATTTTAGATAGCCATGGCCAAGTTGATGTGATCTATACAGACTTGTCTAAGGCGTTGACATGATCAATCATGAGTTGCTCTTGTTGAAGCTGAGCTCTTTTGGTTTTGTTCCATCTGCAGTCTCCTGAAATCGTACTTGAAAAAGAAATGTGTTATGTTACTTATAATGGATACTGTTCTAATAACTTTGCTCTCCGGTGTTCCCCATGGATCGAACCTGGGACCATTATTGTGTGAACTTTATATTAATGATTGATACATCAATCTTCCGACCCTTGCTTACGCAGATGATATTAAAATCTTCTCGGAAATATCTTCAGTTGATAACACAGAAAAACTTCAGAGTGGTCTAGATGTACTGGTAGAATGGTGTAAACGTTTCAAGCTCAAACTGAATGTTGAGGAATGTTACGTACTTACGTATTCCCGTTCCTCTTCACATTTTATATTCCCCTACCAGATCAGTTGTGCTAATTTATCACCTGCTCTTGAATTTAAAGACTTGGGTCCACTTTTTGATACCACTCTCACCTTTAAAACCCACATTAACAACATCTGTTCTGAAGCCATAAAATCTCTTAGTTTTATTATGCGTGTCTCTAAATATTTCAGGAATACAACCTTACTAAAATCATTATATTACGTTTTTGTACTAAGCAAACTAGAATATGCTGTTCTAATCTGGTATCCCCTGTATGCCTGTGATTGCCTAAGTCTGGATCACATCCATCGAAGATTTCTTAAATATCTCTCATACAAGATTGATGGAACATATCCTGAGAGGGGTACTCCGCAGGATGGATTACTGGAAAAGCATAGCATGGTAGCTTTGAGTACGAGAAGGGATGGTGTTTCTGAGAGATTTCTACAGAAATTCGATACTTGTTTCGTTCTTCCGTTTGCAAGGACAAATATTATGTGACGAGGGCCTACTTACACCCTTTGTAAGGCAGCTAGGAGATGTGACTTGTTCAAGTAGGAAGAAGGAAGGAGGGAACAAGAGGAAACAATTTTTTTGTATGCGTATGTTTTTTTTTATTTGTTTATTTTTTTATGATTTGTGTATATATTACGTCAATTGTATTATCCTATTATTGGGTCTAAGCTTGTTGGATAATAAACATGTATTATTATTATTATTACTAAGACGATTGCAGTTGTTAATTTGAGTATTATAATGGCGCGAATTCAATCGGCGATGAACTATAATGAAATCATTACAGTCCTATAATGGTAAACGTTTACTCTATCGCGTTTACCCATAAAGCCCTACAGTTGCACTACCCAATCTCTGGTTTCAGAGCAACGGGCGTGGCAGAGCATCTATACATAGGAGAAGACGCCAGCTTGCCGCATAGACGACTGTGTCCTATCTGCTTTGGAAATCGCTTGGATTCATCCTAATGCTAGAAGCTCCTTACCTGAACCCTAAGGTCTGGAGCTAGCCGTCGTGGTGTAACTAAATTCTAGGTTTCTGGGTAACGAACATCCCGTCGGCACGATTTAAAGGATCTCCGCCCCGCCATTCCCGTTGTTTAAGCTTATATCACGGACGGGCCTATTGTACCTCATGATCGGTTCCGTTTCCATTGCCGTAGTTGGTCGATAGTTGCCCATGCCCGGCGGCTTTGGCCCTGAGGGGCCAATAGTTGTTGCACGTGGCCTAGAGCCCAGCGTGCAAGATCGGTACCGACCATCAAAGGTTAAGAAGAGAACTTCTTTAACATAGTAGCGCGATCTCCTTCCAGCTGCATGCTTAGAGAAAGGCTGACCAACCTCACTACATTGGCACTGCATTTCAGTCCTATAATGATGACGTTGTTATAGAAATACGGGAACAGTTCGCTTGAAATTTGAAACCCTAAAATGTCCTTTTGTTGGGGGTTATTTCTACTACTCTATTACTAATTGATAATTAAACGTCGCAATCATACCTCTGTAGAGAATGATAGTATAAGTTTTGTGAATTAATGAATTAAAAAATGCACTGAAATGTATTTTAAGGTTTTTTGGAAAGCGTCCGAGCCATTTTAAAAATAACAACAAAAATGGAAAAACTCGTTTTAAGTTTTAAAATTATGGAACAAGAATTCTACATATACCTAGTGGTGCGATTTCTAAAAACTTCATTGCACCTCGGTTTCTTGCGAAAAAGGCGCCCTTGCGCATCGCACAATCTGTCTAATGGCATAGCGCGGAGCAATTCTGGTTGAACGCCTGCAGTTGGAAAGATTACCAGTAAAATCCAGTGTAGGAGAAGATGAGGCACAGGGATACCGTGAAGGACAAAAGACTGGTGTATTTTTGTTTGATGAGTTTTAATTTCTTAGCATTCTTTTTAATCTGTGCGCAAAATAACGTGGATATGTGTGTCCTAAGCTATAAAACTAAGGGTATGGTTCATAGCTTAGAGCTAATCGTATATTTCGTAAAAAATTCTACTGCCGTAATAGAAGTAATCTTACAAGTAAATTGTAACTACATTACATTTTAATAACTCATATTATGTTCAAAGGAACCGCCAACGCGATTCAAATAATTAGACTTTATTAGTTCGCGTATATCGTACTAATTCCTTCTGCAAACATTCGTATCTTAACGTGTGTAAATAGTTAATTAAATGATATTAGGAACCTGCAGACTCGCATTCAGAGTGAATGTACGGGAACTTCGTATCGATAAATGTCTCATTTTAACGGTATATTTACTATTTCAATTAAATATCATATTTCTAATGATCTAGTTAGATAGCAATTCTAAGATTCAGGCGATCCTACACAAAACGATCGTTAATCCAACCTATTTACAGGATATTAGCGTTGCTTTTTCCAGATAAAAAACTCAACATAAACAATTTTGTATCACGTAAATTTGTTTCACATTGATTTTCAATGTGTGACAAATATCTTGCTTATTGTGGACTCTTATAATCACACCACAAGTAAATTTCAGAAATTATTCATCTACAAATTTGAACGCAAGAAAGAAGTCTTGCTTAATAAGACGTGGACATTCTACAATAATATATGTACAGTGTGCCCCTGGATTAACGCAAGGCAGTCAACAAATTATTAAATTTAAATAAAAGCATCTTGTAAAAATGCTTGCACACATCTTTTGTTTATCTATGCGTTAATCCGCGCACACACTGTCTATATGTACATTTTCGTGCAAACCAATTAAATCAGTACTTCATATTCAACTGAGCTGTTAGAAAAATGTACATCCGTTCCATAGGTCAATTTCAAAATGGTTGGCGACTCCGTATATAATCCTAACCTTAGAATCAGGTTTTTGGAATATTTGCGCTCTGAATTTTCTGCTTATGGGTTATGTACTATACAAAAATAAAGGAATAGTGCTATAACTTATCTATACTACTCATACCTTATTTAGAAAAACGCATATACAATATCCACTTTGTATCATATGGGAACTTCTTTATTCCTTTAGTTTTGTTTATAGTTTGTCTGTGCATCATTAGAAACAAAGAAATGTTCAAAAATATTTGTCCCTTCGTGTTCGAATTAATACCTAAATGTCATTTAAAAATGTCGACTTTTTGTTGACTTTTAAGTTACGAAAATAGTCCAAGAGCGTCCTTATCTTCTCTACGTAAAATGACTCAATTTGAGAAAAGAAGCCTTCTTAATAAAAAATAATTTGAACGTTCTCTTTTTCAAGATGAACTCTCAATTTCCAAATAAAGCTGATGAAGGAAACACACTGAAAAAACTATACAGTGTGTATTTTTAACAAAATATAAGAATGTATATGACATTCACGTATTGATGCGAATACGATGGACAAATATTTTGGAATATTTTTTGGCTTCTAATAATGCACAGACAAACTACAGACACAGAGCTAGCTATAAAAGCTATAGAAATAAAAAAGTTCCCATATGGTGCAGATTTTTCCACAGAAACTGTGTACATTATAGTTGACAAGTATTTTCTTACTTATTATATTAACAAAACCACAAAATCTGCTTTAATTTTTAGCTTCGGAGACCGAAGTGCTAATGATCACTTTAATAATAAACTCGTTGCATCTTGTCCAATTTCCATATGCCTTCTTCAACTAAAACCGCTAAGTACTATATCATTAAAATAGATAAAGTAGCCAAAGCGTAAATCAGAGATTAGTTCAAAGTAGATTTGATTTGTTTGCTGATAGTCAAATAATCAATTACACAATATTTTACAAAATATCAACAAATTCAGGAATCTAGAGAATTTCGAAACTAACAGGGAGAAATGTTGTTTACAGAGAGAGTACGCTACAACAATTGTCGAGCCTCTTACATTGGTTAAAGTTCGCAGAATCTTGAAACATGATTAAAACAACATACGATATCACCACTCACAGGAATTCAACTGGATTGGGCTGATCGTGCTATAGCATATTAAAATTTTTTAATCCCGAGGTTCTAGACATTACACAAAACCTTAAAAAACGTTTCGTCTCTGAAATGATTCATAAAATCACTCATGTAATTTCCAAGGTGACATGAACAATATAAGTAATGCTTATAACCTTTTATGCACAACCATTCCGTATAATGTTTGATACAATTCCCAACAAATCACGTTTCAATAACCCTTCCTCAAAGGAAATACGTTCCTGCCTTAACTGTATAATATCATCCTCATTGCAACTTTTTGTGAGTATCCTTTCTCGCGACTGTGGTACGAAGCATTTTCAAGAACAATGACGGAATAGGCAGACAACTTGGGTAATAGGTTATTGAAAAACCAGGCTTCAATTTTTTTTATGCAAACTTCATTATATTCATCCGGTCAATTCTTTTTGAAGTGAATATTCGGTACCTGTAGCGACCCCTTTTTAGTTGCAGCATGAATATGTTGACCATCACCTACTGGTTAAATTGAATTTTGAAGAAACGCTTGTCTGAATGTACTTATTGTGCTGTTAGTCCACACGTTTGTCCCGTATTCACCCACGATTCATCAGTAAAGAATGCTCTATTTCCTTGTGATATTTTCCAATTGTATGTGAATAATGTCTCCATCTAATAATATCAACACAGTTCATTAACATTACCTTTTTCCATTTTTTTTTCAAAAGAAAAACCAACGCTAAAAAGGAAGTAGAGTGTAGTTCTCGGAAAGCTTTGCAAACTTTCTTCGCTATTTACAGCAGTTAATCTCATTTGTTGTGTGGCAATTGTAAGGTAATTCAAAATCGTTTGCTTTTCCCCTGACGAATAAGTTTCGCCGTTTCACCTTCGATTGTACACTTCCATAACTCTACAAATTGATCATATTTTTATTAATTATTTTTTCCTCATTGTACTTATAATCCTTAACGTTGTCGATAGTATGATGCGAAATACGTAATACGAAGAAACAAAATGATCTATGATAATCAGTTTCTTAATATCAAAACAAAAATATGAATTTAGTGAAAGTAAAGTTAAATTGTTATATTCATTTTAACGTAATGGACAAAATTACAATGCAGTACACCGGTAGCCGCTACTGCATGTGTAGATAAATAATATAGGAAATGAGTGAAGATACGGGTTTTGGTCTATAAGGAGTTGATATTGAGCGTTAAAGAAATAGTATTCTGCTAATATCTTCAAGAATCTTAATTACCTCAGAGAAAGTAGGTTGACGTAAACTGAAAAAATATGGTATACTGCTCATCTGAAAAAAGGAAACCAAACGTGAGTTGTTGATTCGCGAACTCCGCCTAAAATAAGTAGGGTGGAGGTGTGCCGTACACTTCTCTCTACCTCTCTACCTGAATGAGTTTTAAAGATAGCGATGAAGATACCCTAATCACTAGTTGGATGGTTTGAAAGTATTTCACACCGAAAGATGCATGTAGTGGAAGTAGTTGAAATAACGCCTGTTTTATTTAGCAAATATAATATATTCTTTCATGTTATAGCGTATTTGTAATGTTCATTTTAGAGTAGCTGATAGGAAGCCATAACACTATACATAATACTAATAATAAGGCAATAGGATAATTAGCAATGAAACTTCAGTTGTTATATCTTTACTCTGACATTAAGTAGATTAATATGCTACGAATTGAAGGGTAATACCACGGAAAGTTCCACTGGCAAGAGATGTCGTCTCATCTAGATCATCGGGCAATACGCCGGAAGTCAGATAGCCGCTGAGGCAGCATACGAAGTATCTTCTGACGAATAGATTGAGCTAGTTAGTTGTAAATTTGATGTAAGTACGATAAGACATATACAAAGCAGTTCTGTGTAAATAAGAGCCAAATAGTTAAGTGAAAAGTATCCTGTGTATCCGTCTCGCAAGGTAAGTACTATTAATTAGCTAGATATAACCAAGTACTTTACACTGGTTAATACGTGATAGTACTCGTATACAGCGAAACTTGGACACCAACGACACTTTACTATTATGCAGAATCTATTTATGAAAAATTTTTATTTAAATGATTTTTGGTTAAATTATTCAGGGAAGGAATATCCCTATCTACTAGACCGATTCCCTGCATAATAATGTATTTTTGTTTTTCCTTTCTGTTGACCAACTGATAGAAACTTTTCATATGTAGAATTTACAGTAGGTTTAATATTAAACTATTTCAAGAAATACGTAAGTCAGGTGAATGATATTTTATAGAGCGTCTTCAATCTTCGCATGCAGTATGAGATTTAATAGCAGCAGTGTGTCTGTTAAAAAATAAAAACTGCTGACGTCCATCATCAGACAGAAATATATGGCGATTGCTTTATTAAGAAGTTACTTTCAAATATTCGCAGAACTTAGTAATTGTTCTTAATAAACGCTTCCTATTTCGTTAGAAAATTAAAATAAATGTCAACAATATGCTGAAAAAATCAAATTATTGAACGATTTGATTTGCTGGTTTGTGAATCACAAATTAAACGACAAAAAAAAATGCGACAAAAACAGGAAAAATACATCAACACATTTCTGTGTTGATGTTAGAAATTTCTTAGACGTTACATTTCCAAGTAAGTGGATTGAGAGAGGAAGTTTATTTCCGTGGCGACGACGCACAGTGAAACGAAACGGCGTAAGGCCTACGAAACTAGATATTCATTGTTTGAAGAAGACAATTTGTTAATATCATTAATGTCGTATTATTAACATAACCATAAATACAATTTAAGTGTTCCTAAAAAACTAGGTAAGTTTATTTAAATAACTGAGAATTGTAATTGTAATAGCTTATTATTTAAAATGATGAATAAAGTTAGGTAGTGCAGAAATAACAAAATTGAACAAACAATTATTTAGACTTTAGTTTTTCATGTATAGAATATTGCAGTTTGTTTTTTATTTCAATACAACATTAGCGCAATAATAACTAGAGTATCTTATAATAACAAATTTGTAGTTTAAGTGTTGAAACCGCGTCGATACAACATGCATCACCCCAGCAAAGGCTCCGTTCAACTGAGAGCGAAACGTCTGCAGACTCATGCAATTACGATGCGGTTTCAACCCGGAAAGCTAAATTCTTTAAAAGAAAGCAACGACCACCGAAGTCCACAACAATATGTACTATATTTTCAGTATTCAATTCTAATTCCCGTTTATTAAGCCTAGGCCTTATAGAGAAAAGATAGGGATCAGAAGCATAAAGCAGTTTGTTGAAGACATTTTGATTGGTTACGGTTCTGGAACTTTTATTAATCTTTATTTCTAGCTTCTTGAGCCTCTTCTGATAGTTGATCTATTGGTAAAGTTTTTACTTTACCAATAGATCATAACGTATAATAGCTTCTCCATGTATGAGTATTTTGTGCGCAGAAGCTTGCATATAATGCTAGCTGTTGCAGTTTTGTAGGCATACTCGAACATTTACAGATCTATTAAAAGCTAATAATACAATATAATAGTAAATATCCGAATTAATTCTTCATCAACATCTGTGATATATGCTGTACAAGATGAATTTGAAAGAAACCCTTCGGTTGTGTTTCCATCATTACTATTCCCCGTTCCTCGTTGAGGTTGATCTATTATAATTCCAACCCGATTCCTAAACCTTTCATTTCATAAACTTTATCCTTAGTTACGCACACCACACATGTTGATGTTGGCGCAATACCTGTTAATGTGCTACATACTTTCCTATTAATCATTGTAAGATGTAATTGATACTTCACATTAAAACGTTTGCCATGAATATCTATTTTTGAGCTACTAAAGTAGTAATTTTTAATTCAATATCCACTACAACATTTCGGTATTTTTGTACGGTTTCTTTGACAAATTCAATAGATATTGGTCTGCAGAATCGAGTTGATGATGGTGTTGGATCTGCGAACATTCAATGTTCGCAAATTGAATTCGATAATACGATGGAAATAATTTACAATTTTTTAAGTTTGCAGAAGAGCGAATGTCATTATATTGATTTCCTAACAGGTCTGCCAAGAGACATTCGGGTCCGAATTTGCCATTAAAGCTTGCATGCCTACTCAAAGATTGTTCCATGTCACGGTTTTCAAACACGACACGATTAACAACATCCGTTTATTGGGTTGACGAATTCATAAAAGCTTCAGTTATATTCGCTTTTCTGTTTTCATTCTCTGCTCGCAAACCTTGTAAAAACGCATGCCGAATTTGTTCTAAACCTTCAGTTTACAGTAAATGGGTGGACTTCCGTCTTCTTTTTCTTTCACTTGAATCTCCATGTGTTACATGGACGATCTTTTTATAGTGCGCCAGTTTTAACAACAGCATGTGATTGTTGTAATGGTGCTATTTAACTATTCAGTATTTTCACTTACGAATCGGTCTTGGATTCTGTGAGCGTCAGATCTGTGTTTGATGTTGGAAAGTAATTGTTTTTGCACCTAAATTACAACACGGTTAAGATTTTCTTGGGTTAGGTTGAATCTTTTTTTAATATTCCTTGATAACCATGGTTAATAAAGGCCACACATAGATCTCTTTTTTTAACTATAAACTGCGACACTCTCAGTGACTTACTGATACTACCTAATAACTACGAAGAGTAGTCGGATGTATTAGGATGAATGCACACGGATATGAGCCGGAATTCGACCTAAAGACAGACTGAGCTAATGCAGAAAAGTCTATCCAAATTTCAATTTTCTCATAATATTTTAAACATCCTCGAAGAAAGCTATTCGTTAAAATAATTTATACTTCATGATTATATTTGAGAAATAGATGAGAATATTTGGAAAAAAATATGTAATTAGCTTCAATAGTTTTTGTGTTAGCCTCGTTTAAACTTTGCGGATGGAACATACACTAGTAACGACGATCAACGATCTATAACTTTAATACTTATTTACCAACAGTCTCATAACTGCATCCAAGAATGTGGTTTATAGAGCATGGCCGACAACACGTGAAGATATCAAATAAGGGATTCTAGCAACAATAAGAAGTATTTCTATAGGCGAAATTGAGACCAGCGTAAACTCCGCTAAGGAAAGACTTAATTCTTGTATAGCATATGGTGGGAAATGTTTGGAATTCCTTAAATAATGAATAGATGTTTTTAATATTTTTACAGTAGTTAGTTGTCGACCTACTAGATAATTAAACAATTCCATCCGTTTTTATTTGATAATATTAGATTTTTCAGCGGTTGTTATTTTCTGTTAATACATGTGTTTTTTTAGTCAAGCTGTTTTTCAGAAGCATTTACTTGTAGCACTTATGGTTTACAAGGTGTGCCCAAATTTAAGAAGGTTTGCGAAATATCGTAATATCATTGGAACGAGAAGAAATCAATTTGCGATTTCGACAGGTTAATCGGCCATTGCATTCTTATTTGTTTGGACTAATTACAACTATATCACTCCTTTCATTTTTTTAGTACCACCTTATAATAGGCACAATCACAAAGTGTTATTAACCAAACTTGTAGACAATTATGATTTTACGTTTACTCTTTACCCTTCTTGATAACAAATAATTATTAAAAACATAATTAAGATATTAATAACAAATCACATCATCTTGCAACAACTTCAGGGTCATACAAATAAAACAAAATAAAAATGGCTAAGTACATTATGAGTCTACATCCTTCGAAGAAACAACCTGTATACGATTTTATAGGTACCCAGCTTAATTTTTAAAACTAAAATTATCCGATCTATCCAATACACTCTTTTGGGGCGACAACCGAAGAGGTTTTCGCGACGGCCTTCTCTTTCGACAATATTTCTTTTTTTTTTAGCATCGCTTTAGATTTTCCCATTCCGACGTTGCGCTTAACGTTCATTTAAATAATTAAAAACGACAGTGCAGAGGAGTCGCTCAGATTCAATTATCCAGCGTTGCCTTCTAACTGCAGCCAGCATTGTTGGACAAGCGTTCTAATTATAATTATCACGTGTCTCAATGTATTCCAGCATACACATACTGCAAACGCTTCTCTCTCGAGTTACATAGATATGGAGGAATGCTCGCCAGCGGAACAGTTACCCACCACCTACCCCTAAACGGTCAGGGTATAAACATTGCTATAGCTTTAATCATCTTATGTACGCCGCCCAGCCATTTATTAATTAGACTGATGTATATACTGCAACCTTTAAACTAGGAATCTGTATGTTTCAAACGAATTTTACCGATTGATGTTGGGAGCTTTCCTCGCCACCTCCTCACGGTTTAGTCCCTCGACAAGACCCCTTGATATTCCGCAACCGGCGCTTGTACGCTTTACCCGTTCCCATCGAGACCGGGTAGGCAAGCAGTATACGCACTCTTCCAGATTAACAAACATTTAATTGCTTTTGCCTCAACAACTCCGGTCCTACTTGCGCTTGGACCAAACGGATTTGTTACGAAGCTGAAAGACATCGCTATTACCCTTTTTAGCTTTGCTGATGCCGCCACATACATAGAAATTACACAAATGATACCTTGTGGAGTTGAAAAGGACACGCACAAACTTACTAATTGGTATACGAACCATTTCTGTTGTCCTTTTTTTTTAATTTAATGGCTCAGCTCCCAGTTTGTACCCTTTTTTTCATGTTATCTGAAAACTATCAGATCACGACGAATCTTACAAATATAAATCGTTCTCTTAGCTAAGTGGTAATTGTTTACTTTACAATTAAGAGCCTGCGAGGTGATAAATAATTATTGATTCTTTTTCTTTGAACATAAATCGAATTCCCTGCTTCTACACTGAAAAGAAATGTCCTTGTTAAAATTATCATATACAGCTCGCCTAACTTCCCGAAATTGTAAAATTCCGGCTACAATGAATCTAATCACACAATAGACCTCATACAATACCTTTCAAAAATATTTCCGTATATATAGAATGATCGGTAAGTATCGAACCAACCACGTACTCTGTTATTTTAAATGGAATATCATGTATGTTGTTAAGTTTCCAGCTTCCCTTTCTGGAAATAAATCCACACAATATGTGTTTTTTAATAAATTTCAATCGTCTAATTTTAGACATATCTATTTCCTTAAAAAAATCCGAAATGATTAAATTGCATGGTTACTTCTATCTAAGCATGCTGATAGAAGATCTTCGAAATATACAAGGTGTGCAGCATTGAATTTACTGTAGTCAAACAACGGAAACATCAGGTTTTGTTATGTATCCAGCGATATAACAAATATCTCCAACGTTCAAGTACTGTTTGGCTACTGTGATAACAGTAAACAAAAGATACTATTAATTCAAAACTTTGGGCCCAAGTAGGTACTTGCGGTCAATAGCTAGTCTTGCACTTAGAAATTGTATCCAAACGGTTTCTGGTTAATATAGTTTGGTTACCGTGACGATAGGAAACAAAACATATTGACATTGACGATCTGAGACTGTTGATTCCAAATTTTGAGTCTAAATAACGAAGAGTGATGTAATAGATATAATTTAAGTATCAGGAAAAAGTGAAGCGCATGGTGTATTTCACCTAGTTGGACGTATAAGCTGCGCTGTCTTGATTCAGCGAATTAAAGATAAGGTTTGGTGCTACTGGAAACATTCGTTGTATGTATTGGTGTAGAAATAAGAAAACAATTATAATGTAAGTGCATAGCCAAACAGGACGAGTGAAACAATATTTTAATAAAACTTCATACAGGTTAACAATAAATAGTGTAAATATTTATATATTAACACGTTAAATCGAAGGACGACAAATTATTAAAATAGAAAACGCAAAACGCCACTATCGCAGAAGAAAGAATTAACTATCAAGAAGGTATGGGAAGAGGGACGTATAGAAGCAATAGCTCGCATGAAACTAAGAATTTCAGCAGGTCATGACAAAATCGATTCAGAGATGTTGAATAATTCAGGAAATAAAGGCATATATTCAATGGAATAACAGCAAGGTTCCCAATGACTGGAAAATGGGAATAAATATTCCACTAGTCGAGAAAGGTGATAACCGAAACTGTGCCAATTATAGAGGTATTACGTTATTAACCATTGTATTAGAGTATTAGAAAAGAAACTGAAGATACAACAGAAAATCAATTGTCAGACGTTCAAAGTGAATTTAGAAGGGTAGAAATATACAAAAAACATACAATTTAAACAGGTCGCTAATAAAGAAAAGAGAAGTCCATAGGAAGATAAAGGTCTAAAATACCTTTGGGCCAACCCCAACCTATGGGAGTGAGAGCTGGGTATTAAGCCAGTTTTAAGAGTGGAATTTTTTGTTTCAATTTTAAATTTTTTTCTTATTGTTAGCTCGTGTGAGCTAGATTTAATTATTTTTATTGTAATTTCTATTGCAATAATTAATTGTTCTCTATTGATTTACCTATCTGCAGTGAATGCTCGAAATTCCTTCCTTCATAGAAAAATGATATGCATCAAGTCTTTTTTAAGTACTCCATTTTGTAAGTGCTTAGTTACTTAGAGTTAAAATTTTGAATCAAAAGTTAAGAACAGCAATATTAATGTGTTTTGTTTACTGTTGTGATGGTAACAAAGCAATACTAATAGCAGAAACTATGTCCAAATGCAGAGCTTGCGTTCGACTATGAACATCTGCTTTCCTTTAATTATTAGACATATGCAACACCATGTATATTTCGAAGGCGTTCATTAGAACGTATTAACAATAAATAGAACCAAGTATGTAATTTCGGATAACTATCTAAATTTAGGCAATTGACGACAAAATATTAAGAATCCCGAGATCTTTTGGGTATAGACATATGAAAGATATGTTGTAATGTCTATTATGTCATAAGAAAATGTCGGCCTGCCACTGTTTACAGAGTAAACGCAATTCTATAATTCCAGAAGGTTAGAACTTGGGTTGATGTGATAACTATTGTACGTGCATCTTAATTACAACACCCGTTGTGTAAATCATACGTTTTGTACATTAAAAGTGACAATTTATTCTTTGCATTTATTGCTATGTGATATGCTTAATAAGTAAATTCTAACCGCCGTGGCGATGCGTTTTCGTGCTTCCACCCATTGGAACCAATACAATATTTGATACAATAAAAGTTGATTGGCGGGACCCTTCCCGCGTTACAGGAGGGACGAAAATTTAAGCAGGATAAAGGACAAAACAGAGTAAATGGGCCTCTTCGGAGAAATTCATCCGCGCGCCGGACTGACGTCGATAGCGAGCGCGATCCTTCCTCTTGCCCGTTTATGTGGTACGATGGGTTTCGACGCCGCGGAAGCCTCGCAATGATTTCTTTTTCAAGACTCTGCGCGACAAACGGCATAGAGCTTTAACATGAAGGACATTGGGAATCCGAGACGCTTCAACCTATCGCAACGGTCCGAACGCGATGCTGGCTAGGATAATATTCACTAGTCACCGTCAAGGAAACGACAGTGTGACGTGTAACTTAAGTAGGGTTTTCCTACCACACTCTTACAGTTTGGATAACCATCTCGTTTTATAATATTTATATAATGCGAAGGTAGTATCTTAAGTTTTTGCGAGCCACCACTAGATAATTTGATCCAAACACAAAAAGGGCTCAAAAAATTCGACGGGGATACATCAAAATCCATATACAACATCATAAGAGGTGAAGAGACTTGGATATATTCATACGAACCGGAAATTAAACGATAATCAACTGTTTGGATGTTCTCAGATGAACCGAATCCAACAAAAGTTGTTTGTTTATGTAGTACTTCCAAAAAAATTATTGTTTATTTATTTTGTTGCGCTGAACATAACGCAGGCACTGCTTTAGAGGATCTGAAAGCAGCTAATGCTGAATGGCATGCTTGCGAAAAGTCATGATATCAGGAAAAACAATCGATAACGTCGCATCATCGTTCATCATGCAGCACATGAAACAATTGATTACTTGAAGTAGAAAAACATCTCATGAATATCTTATTGCTATTATATTCAAAGTGGTTCAAGAACTGGTTCAAACTCGTAGAAAAGTGGCAAAAATTTTGAAACGCAGTAGAAAGATCTCCACCGAATTTTTTTTTTCTTTCATTTTTGTAATAACTACAAAGTTATCCTTTGTATATAATTTAACCTCTAAATTTAATAGGTCTTTCGTTGCTTTCTTCAACTTATAATTATGTTTGTATGACCGTAATTTATGTCATTGTACGTTGGAAGTGGTATCCAGTGGAGGCGTAGAAGATTTACTGAAAAAATGGCATTTGAAATTCTAATTCCAGCATTTAAAAGTATACGGGCATATATAATAACAATATTTTTTTCAGTAGCCAAAACAATGAGCTGCATGTTTAGAGATTGTACTGTAGTAATAGAGTTAGAGAGAAATCTTATGGAGCTGACATCAGGAAAGCGGTGTTAAGGACTGCTTTTCCACCAGCATCATAATAGCTCAAAATAATAATGAAAAGGCAAGTGTGGATATATTAACTTAAATACTAAGTATTCTGCATACGAGGACAAAAAACATTTGACCTAATCAGAACGGTTATTTCATATAACGTAGCCTATAGAAAT
Organism: Oryctes borbonicus; assembly: GCA_902654985.2. Lineage (NCBI taxonomy): Eukaryota > Metazoa > Arthropoda > Insecta > Coleoptera > Scarabaeidae > Oryctes > Oryctes borbonicus. The sequence goes on along the minus strand of LR736945.1, from coordinate 312,066 downwards.
GTACGTCACGAATGTCACGAATAACATAATTTTGAATGAAGTCGGTAAGAGTTGACGTTGTAACTAAAAGAACGTTCAAATAAGGAAGTGTGGTGCGATGGTGGTGTTATGAGATTTTTGTTGCATATGAATGTTATGAATGTCTGTTCGAAACCGAATTTTAGCTAAAAGATAGGGGGGCATTTGTGTTACGATGATCTTATGATACAAAGCAAGAGAATGATAGATCCTGCGCTTACCCATATTTAACCAATTTGAATACCATAAACATAACGGAATTTTGTACCTCTAGATGCTTCACCGGCGTCAGAAATGCCGTTGGTTTATTTATAAAATTAAAACAACAACTAAAAACAAAATTGAATTGATTAGGCTTAATAGAAATATTACGAGCGAATTCACTGAAAAATACATCTGCAAATGCTCCAACAATATCACCAGGCTTATCAAGAATTAAGCTCTCATCCTTCTACTATCTCTTTCCAAAAATTCAGGAATAATTCTCTCGGTATCAATCGAGTCCAATTTTTGCTGAGTTGAATGTAAGACCGTAGGGATCTGATACTTTAAGCCCTGAATTTCAGATTCGAGATTATTAACTAGCAATGTAAGTTCATGCATTTGTCCCAGATGACCCCCAAGTTCACCACACTCAGAACAGTAATATTTAAATGCGTGTTTTAGAGGCAGGGACAATACACAGGCAAGCAAATATTAAATAATGGCAAACAAGACTCTCACGCAACATAGTGTTTCACTGATTAAAAGCGATATGAAGTGATATGGTTAGTTTTAAATAGGCACTGCTTAAGTTTTTGGCGTGAGTAACAAGCAGTATAGTGAAATTATCTAAGCGTTAAGACAATCGGTTCGCTAATAGAGTAAACATCTGTTACGTGCAATATATGCAGTCACCCTGTATTTTGATAATCTTGCGAACTTTTCCCCCCCAATGCATTTCCAACTTGTTTTATAGCTAGGCAACCCATTTCGCACCGTGCGAATTATCGTTATTAAAATTCTATTTGATCGGATTTTGCAGCATTTCTACTTCATTTACTGCATCAATAATATTCGGGAAGATTTTACATAAGTGTCTTTGACCCATTTATCTTTACTTATTTTAAATTTCTTAAGGGAATAATTTTTGGTGGTCTATTTTCCCATCTTCGCAATAGAGGTCGTACCGTGTTGTATTTTAAGTAATTTATAGTTACCCCGATTGGTCTGTTTGTGTGATGTTTTATTACAAAAACTATTTTATTCTAGAACGTGAGGATTAACAATTTTGTAGCTTTCTTTCCGTTAAGTCTTGTTACGAGTTGGATGTGTCCCGAAGTTCACTCTGGTGTAGAAATTTAATTTTGCCTTGAGGAAGGCCTTTCGCTTATTTTGCGGCTTAAATTCACCCAGAGAAAGTGAATAGTTAATTCCGTTACAAATTTTGAGTATCGAATACAGTGTGTTGTAGACGTATTTTGTACGGCTTAACGTGCGAACTTCGCCGTTTGTCCCAACCCTTGCGTACGGAAGAACTCTAATCCAGAATTAGAGTTCTTGTGGAGGGCGTATTTCTACCAGAACCCGAAATATCGTTCTTGTGGAGGGCGTATTTCTACCGGAACCCGAAATATCGTTCTTGTGGAGGACGTACTTCTACCGTAACCCGAATTTTGATCTTTTGAGGGCGTATTCCGGCCTAACATCCGAGTACCGAATACGGAGCACGTCTGATGTCCCCCCGCTGGAGAGACCAGGTTGCCGAGAGTGGCATTACAATAGAAACGACAGATAAGTGCTACAGTAACTTCCGTGCCGACCCTAAGGGGAGCGGGAAAAAAAAAGACAATACATTTTTTTTTCTCTTAAATTATACAGAAATTTACCTTTAACGTATAGTTTTTTTTTCCTTTTAGTTTTATTATTTGTTTGTTGTATTTCATTCAACAACTTTGAAAAAATATACTAAAATTTGTAAAATCTGTAAACCCACAAGATCTTAGGGGGGGCACTTGGGCACTTCAAGCAAGGAAAATTTCCCTATACTTTACTTTATCCTTTTTTTTTAAGTTTATTTCTTTTTTTATTTTTGTGTTGACAATTAATTAAACCAACCATTAATCTATTTCTCTTTTCTTTAATTTATTTAGTTTATATATATATTTTTTTGCGTCTTTACTGGTAGCAAACCTCAGTGGCCCACGACCGGAGTCGACGAAGGACATTAGTGTTCTGAGTGGGTGGCGCCTTTCTGATTAAGCGGCTTTTTTTTATATACCGCGACCTACGACCGTCGCCGACTGGTAAAGCGGCCACGAATGTCCTGTAATTGTGCGTGAAAGTTATTCGTTAAGTAACTTTGGAACTCCTCTTCCCCCCTAGAACGATATTGACAAAGGTGTTTTTTTTTTTCATTGGCATCACTCAAGTCTTGGGGATGGACATTACTATCTTATTGAAAATTTTCGATTTTTTGATTTCAGCTCGTACTACTATCTGAAGAAGCGAAAGACGTTGAAAATAGGCATATCGTTCACGACAAAGTATTACTCGATATCAAAAGATAACATCAAATAGCTTCTGGTGTAAATTCTCACTCCACCACCACGCCCACCGCGATCGCAACGAAAAAAGTTGTAGACATGTTCGTCGCGCTGCTCTTCAATTTCATATATTCGCAGATTTTGTGCACGGAAGTACACTTCAAGATATACAATCTTACTCTTTGCCCTCCTCAGTTCAGCTTCCATTTGATCCACCTCGCACTACCTCCTTGAATTTTTCTTGAAATGTTGCACTGAGCTCTTCACCATTTTCGCGCTAATTTTGGATATAAAGTCATCATAAGAGACCAGCTTACTTGGAATTTTTTAAGCGATCAAATCTTCGTCAATTAATTCTTTATATCGAAGACTATATTCCGTCATTGTAAATATAGCAGTTACGACAAATGCTTTAAGAGAGAGATAAAAGGAGCAAGCACTGCAATAACGACTTGTCACCTTTCACAAATGTTCACTGATGAACCGTATGACGGCGAAAAAAACTTCTATTTAATTTGGCTCCTTTAGGATCTTCCTCTAGAGTTTGAAGGTACTTCAAAATTCTTCTCTAAAGTTGCTTAGAAATACTTTCTATTTCAGTTTTATTTAAATTTTCTTTTGCATTAGCATTTGCATTGCATTTCTGAGTAGATATTTTTTTTACAAATGGCATAAACCAGGAAAGTATGCTAGTAGAAAGTAACACAAATTCTAGAGGTATACTACGTAAATATTAATCGGTTGAAATGTTGTTTTGTTTAATACTAAACTTTTTTGTAGTATGTACGCCTGATGATACTCTTGCGTTCCTGCATACTATTTGCTTTAATGAACAATTCGACCTGGTCCTGGTCCTTTTGCAGATATTGTTTGTCTTTGGCAAATATTCTTCTTTAAACTTTTAACCTTTTGGACGATATATTCGCGGTTGAATGTTATAAGTGGAAGATTTACTTACAGGAGAAAATACTGATTTGCAAATTCAATTCTTTCTCGACCGCAATTGTACAATGTCTTTTAAGATTTCTCTTTTCAAAGTTGCCGTTATGCTCAAATATGCCAAACTAATCTAACCCGTTTCTAGTCATAGGATTTCAATCATACGCATAAAAAATAATTAAATACAGTTGCAAGGTTAATAAATATTAGTTAAATGTAATAATTATTATTTTTGTTCTATAGTAAACTTGAAATTACCTATTTATATCTGCTTATGTGCTAGCAAATTACTTTCATCGTAAAATATACAATATCGCTTCCGTTTTCCCGAAGAAACCGTGCAGTACCTGAAATTCTTCTATACTTCTATGAATTATTTATCTTACTACTCTTAACTACATGTTTATCTTTTTAATAGAATTTCCATCTGACCTGCTTATCGATCTTATTTCATACCAAGATATTTAGGTTAGTTCACTTTTGCGCACAGTTCATGTGCTTCATTTAAATTTTAAACGAAAAACCAAACACTACTCAGAGAAAAGATATTTCCAACTTGGGGATAGTTTTAGCAAATAAATAACTCTCCTTGTTTCCTGGAAATTCTTTTTAATTACCTACAAAGTATGGATAATGTTTATTAATAATAATAATATAATTATCTACCTTTCTTCTAGCAATAAATGCATTATGAGTAATCAGCGTTGTTAGGTTAATTAGATAATACTAATAGCATTTGAAAACAAACAATACAATAACTGGCAAACAGCTTAATCGGATTTACATTGTCATTTAACATGTAATCCAATCAAACGTAACAAATCCATTCGGAATTTATACTTAGGTAATACTCCATAATTAGTTCGCATAATTATGAATAGAGATGGTGATTTTTGCTGGCACGCAGCGGCACAGACCATACAAGATCGACCGATGTTATATGTATATGTACATACATAAATCAGTTTACTCGCATCGCTTCTACTGTGTAGATGAAACCAGCCGTGTACTATAAAAATGTTGCGCAAACGACAACACAGGTTACACAGGAATACACGAGATCAAAAAATACTGAAAATGCCGAAATTGGCAGCTATATCGACATCTACGGAAGTGAACAGTTAGTAATGCCCTACGTTCTGCAAGGGTAGCAGACTTTGGTTATAGTTGGTCCCAGTCAGTCCACAAAGTAAAAGAAAAACTCGTTGAATATACCAAATTCAATTTCTTTGAATGCAGCCCTGAATAAGATCTCAAAACAAAGATCGAAAGCTTGGTATATTAAGCAAGTTCGATACATTTAAATTTATTTCGTGTGTACGTTTATTGTTTGTGTAGTTGCAAGTAATATGAATATAACGAGTGTGAATACAAATGCCACATATCTCTTATCAACCCATGTTAACTTATAAAAACAATGTATTCGTGCAAGCTAAAAAATTAATTTCATTCTGTTAGTTCGAATACTCGCAAATTCCTTGGAAACCCAATGCGTATACATATGGTAAGAGTAATCAAATGCTGACATTTTGAAGAATCTGGAAATTGCTTAGATAGCTCCAAGGTAGAATTGGGATAGGGATTTATTGTTCATGTCAAAATACAAGTATCGAATATATATTTATGCTGCTCTTTATTAAATTACAGAATATTGCAGACTTAGCACCAGAAATAGAAAGAACATACGAAAAATACAAATGTTATAACTTAAATATACAACCCTGCCAGTAATAATGGGTGAATAAAATGACATTGAAGCATGTTACACGTGCTTATTTACACTTACTACAGGGTGTACAGGGTGGGTCAGAAGGAACTGACTCCCGGATTATATTGTACACATGAAAGTAATGTAATTTGTTATAGCATAGTTACAAATAAACAAAATTTCTTTTGATTGCTTCATATCTTTCTTTAAATCGGTTGCAGATTTCTAATACGTCAAATTAGCGCATCCCAAACGTCGAAGTTTACCTTGTAAACTTCATTGTTGAACCAGTTCTATAAACAATAGTCTAGTGCTGTGAGGTCTGAAAATCTTGGAAGCCAAATATTTATAGGACCACTCCGACCAATCCTGCTGTCCAAATGTTGCTTGTCCTAACGAGCGAATTATGTAGAAACTCCATTCCACTAATAATACATTTGCATTCGGATAGTCCTTGTGACTAGTTTGAAAAAAATGTAAGTAGTGCTCTCCTATGTAGCGATCCTCCAAAACTAAAGGGCCAATTAAATAACTATGGACCATACCATACCGGACGTTACCAAAAGTTTGTGTTGAAAATTGCTTTAGACTGTTGCGTGAGGATTTTCGTCTAACCATACATGAGAGTTTCGAGTATTATTAATGCCATCACGGATGAATGTTGCTTCATCCGAACGCGATGCAACATGACGATTATTATTTATCCGCCGACAAAATTCCATACACTTAGCATAAACTAACGGTTGTAGATGCTGTGTACGTTGACATTTAGTTAAACGTACGTGGATCGTTTCATTTACTGTATTTATCTAAATTTCATCATGTTAATCTTCTCATCGTTCTTTCGATTTCCATGTTCATGTTTCCGATTTTTTCCTGTCGGTATGTATATTAATATCCCTTTTCGATTTATGTGAACTGACTTGGTCGATTTGTGTAGAAAAGCCGCACCGTGCTATTTTACAGTAGTTTCGAGCGATTTGATTGTGAAGTGAATTATTGGCAATTTTTGGATTTGGACACTATTTTAACGCTTGCTGTGAAATACATTACTGAGAAGATACACGATCTCACCATTTTGCGGATCAATATTGCACGAACCGTGGTTATTGAGGCCATTATTGTTGCTAGTCTCCTCGTAGAACAGCTAGACAAGGAGTTACAAGTCATTGCGGACACATTTCCACCAAAGTGACAGTTAAGTGTTCATACCGAACTGTTGTTCTTGATTTTAAATTATAGTCGATTTATTCTTAATTTGATACTTTACTTTAACTACAGAAATAGTCACAATTTCTCTCATTAATCAGTATCGGCTTCACTGCAATTAATAGTTATTTGCATCCCGAATTTAAATTTACTTGGATTGGTTGATTTCACAGTCACATCACCATATTTTTGCCTTTGTTGTCTTATTAAATCACCCTGCGTTTATCGCATATTTATTACCACTATGTGGTCACGAAATATCATATAACAACACAAAAGTATCGGCACATTCCGCACCACACCAGTTTATTTAATTAATCAACCATAGACCGAAAATGGAAATCGACGTATCCTCGAAACAGCTGCCCCGGATTAATTTAACTTGTGTAATGCTGAGTGTATCGATACTTTTGTATTGTTTGCCATACTGCCCCATACTGTTCTTGCTATTATTATTGTATTTAAACTAGGCTGTCTGAAGTATATATGCAGGACATTTGAATTCAAGTGCCACCAACAAACTTATGAACTTAAAATTTTGCAAGTAACAACTTTGAATTGTCTTCTTTTAATAATATAACACTTCTTGCTTGGGTTGGTAAAGCTTTTTCAAATATTGCTTTCATTCATATTATTTTCACCCTTAGCTGTTATCGAATATGTGATTACGTTCTGGACTGCCACCTTGTTTGCCTTCCATATTTATCAGGTTATGTAAAGCATTTTCGCAAATGCTTGAAGACGAATGGCGCTTTTATCAAAATCTTATTAGACCACCCCATATTCACTGCATCTGGTTAGGTCACCATAAGTAAAGTATTTACAGCAAGTCGAGCTAGACGAATCAGAGTACATGGTATATTTTCGGTTGTCATTGTTTAGGAAATTTGGGTAATAATGTTGCATGCAAAATCAAATACATTACAATTTTCGATGTGCTTAAGGATGCCTTTATTTCACGGTAAGTCACGTGCCGATCCACTTCGATCATGTTGGGCACAGCATCGATGTTTTTTCGAACAACAACCAATTTCGGTCCACCTTCACGAAATTCATCACTGACGGAAGCACGGCCACAGTCTTTTGTGATGGTGGTTCATTACCAATAGTTGAACGACGCGATTCAAGGCATTGTTGTTATGTTAGGCCGTTACTAAGATCTTCAAAAATTATCTACTAAAAACCTTTACGCGAAATTTCATTTTTTTTCACAAAATTGCTTTTTTGCAAACTCTCGCTATGTAGACAAACTACTATTAGTATTTTAACAAAAATCTGCAGTCGTAAGTACTGTTGTACGCCAAACTAACACAAATTATATGGGAATCGTAGCAAAATGCTAATCTTATTATGTCTCCAAGATCACCAGAATAACATCCAAGTCAAATACAATTATTAGATCTTTTTTAACTTTAGTAGAAATGTAACCACCAGAAATATTGGAAATATTTGGACGATGTCAGCTCACTTGTCTCAGGTTGGATAATTATCGGATTATTTCGGTAGACGTGGACGATTTTTTGTTATCATTAGCCGTTTGCTGATCTGTGTCCTATTAGTTTATTACCTGCTCTAACTAAAGTTGAAGGAAATAAATATGGCTACATTACGCGATTGAGAGCGAAATTATAAATATTTCGAAATCTATTAGAAATAAATACATAAAACCCATATTATGTTGGCTTATTTCTAGATGAAGAAAGCAAAACCATAATAATGTATAAGCCGTTTCGTTTAAAATAACAAAGTAGGTGCTTGGTTCACTATTTGTCAGCTTATATAGGCGGAAATATTTTTTAAAAGTACCCTATGATCTCCATAATACCATCAGATATAATTCCAGATTGGGACAACTGTACTTTACACCATTTAACCAACCATCTAGTTATTACCTATAACTTATCTAAGTGCTGTGCTCACTAACTGGAACAGCTTATATCACATAGCAAAACTTCATCTATTTATGCCCCGCAGATAGAAGACATCGCATTTACTTATATGCTAAATCTTTTTTTAGTATAATGCAAAATAAAGCGACAGCTCTCATATAGCTGATATCTGTTTATAACAATATTAGTTATAGCTTCATAGCAAAATATTATCTTTTTTTTGTTAACCTATTATCCTCCACTTTACAGCTATAATTGAACAATATTTTCCCATTACTCACAAAGGGTTACATATCATGAACAGTTTTTTTATAAAAAAATAAAACAATCAGCCTATTATGCCAAAATTATTACTACGATATAACAATAATGATGTAAAAGCAAACAAGAAACGAAGTAGTTCCCTTACACAATAAGGGTGCAAGTTCGAGAAAAAAAAAAAATAGTCGGTAGCATATTGTGCACAGATTTGGTGTAACACGTACGTCGCACATATTACTTTTATCCATAGATATTGGATTTCAAATATACAAGAAAACGATTCTAACCTTTGTAATATGCCGTACATTTCGTGACTATAAGTCAAAGTTAAGAGCAATCGCAATTATCGACGGAAAAATCGCTTGGGTCACCAAGCAACGAAATTAGTGTCCTCAATAGGATGAAAATAGACGTCAGCTAGTGCTATGAAATTTTCAGTAAATGTAACGTTACGATCGGTTTAACTTAAACAAAGGTAACAATGAAGAACGCAAATTGAGTTACATACCATAGGCGTCGACTTGATAAGTAGGTAACTACATTTCATTCTTTGTGCAATATGGAATTTTTACGATATATGTATATACTATATTATATATTTGTTCATTCAACGATATAAAGATACATCTGTCCCACATCGTAGTAACTTATCTTATTACCAATGTATTTCGTACGCGATGTACACGCAGCGAAATACAAACTTGTGTTAAATAAGATCATCAAGAAAACCCTTATATTTGTATACCCGCAAGACAATATTTGCTTCTTATGAAATAATCACTTTCTCAGTTACATTTTCTTGGTTTAAAAATTTGGCAAGTTGAACTAAGAATATGACCCTCTTGCGTTAAAATAATAGGTGTATTTGAATTAATAAATGCTGCAAAATTCAAGAAAGCGGTTTACTTACCGCAAAATAACGACTTTTAAGATGATACTATCTTTTCTTTATGTAGATACATAGGTAAATAAAATTATTATTTCATTGTATTTACGTTTAAACACGATTTAAACGATTTCTTGGCGCTAAAGGCGTGAAAGCGGCTGAAATTCATTGTCAGATCAGTGAGGTATGGAAAAAACATTATGACCGAAGAAATGATACGGAAATGGTGCAAAAGAGAATATACGTTTTACGATTTCCTCGTTATTTGATGAGTTTCTTCAAGTTCTAGGAAGTATTTTCGTTTTTCCAAACGTTTAGCCAGTGCCTTGACATTCCTAGTGTTGATTTTTTTAAGTCCAACTGTCAAAGGCGACGAAACATGGGTGGCTTACGCCGGAATCGAAGCAGCAATCCATGGAATCTCCCACGAGAGTGAAGTTCAGGCAAACAATTTCAGTCCGAAAAATCACGTGTACGGTGTTTTGGGATAGGAAGGGGGTGTTGCTTATGAATTTTTTGCTTCGTGATGACACAATAAATTCTTCGACATGTTGTGAGACCTTAAGAAAACTGGGCCGTGCAATATAAAACAAAAGGCGTAGCATTCTAAGTAAGGGGATCGCTTTGCTTCATGACAATGCCCGTCCACACATGGATAATCGAACTCAAGATCTCATTGCACCAATTCACTGGGAACAACTTAGTCACCCTCCATACAGTTCTGATCTAGAGTCCAGTGACTACCACAGGTTTCTGCATTTGAAGAAGCATCTGAGTGGTCGCCATCACGATGGTGAGGTCAAACCAGCCGTGCTGCAGTGGTTGTTAAATCAGGCGGCAGGCTTCTGGGAGGGTAGAATTCAAAAGGTTGTTGCACGATACGATAAATGCCTTAATATTGATCGAAAGTACATAGTAAAGTAGATTAGGGTACAGGCTTTCATGTAAAAGTAAAATTATGATGAAAAGCTTACTTGTTTTTTTTTTTAATTTCTAAACGGTACTTAAAAAATACGGCTCGTACAATTAACATTATATGCCCTGTAATGTAAGCTATAGTCTAATGTTTTCAAGTTATTGTACATAAAGTGCATTACTTATATCCTATCTAATGTCGCTAACCACAAGATGCGATGTGGAAGATGGACGTATTTTGTTAGGATATAGGTATTAAGTTGCTAGTTTCCTAACACTTTCGATCAAAGGTATCTTCCAATTCTATTAAGTTCACTCGGCCAACGTGTTTTTAACAAATGCGTCCATTTTGCCTTTAATCCTTTAAAGACCTACTAATAATATCAAACCATAAGGTTTATGGAGTTGATATTGCATTTCTCATATAATCTGTCGTTTTAAAATGGCCTGCTCTAACTGCTGACCAGAAAGAAAGAAAACAACAAAGAAAAAATATGTCCACAAGCAATTTAAGAATGAGGTTGGAATAGATGAATTTCAGCAAGGTACAGGAAATAGTAATGATGGAAACACGGCTACTTCTAGCTGTGTTTCCATCTCAAATCTATCCTGCACAGAAAATCACAGGTATCTATAAAGGATAAATTGGGAGATTTGCTATTATACTGCATTATTAGCTTCTAATAGATCTGCAAACGCTCAAAAATTTGGTATCTCTACAAAACTGCAAAATTGTATGTCGACAAGCACAACTGGTTATATATGCCAGTTTTTGTGCACAAAATATTCATACATGAACAAGTTATTATATGGTATTTTACTTTACCAATAGGTCAACTATTAGAAGAGGCGCAAAAAGCTAGAAATAAAGGTTATATATTGCATCATCCCACAAATGTTCAGAACAGTAATCAAGATGTTCTATACACGAAACACTAAAGTCTTTTAATATTTGTTTGATTAATTTTATTTGTAATACCTAACCTTATTAATTCATTTAAGTAATAAACTAGTATAACTACAATTCTCAATTATTTTAATAGACTTACTTAATATTTTACTAACCATTAAATTGTATTTGTGGCTATGTTAATGATACGACATTAACTATATTAACAAATTGACTTTTTCAAAGAAAAAGGTAACTAGTGTAGACCTATATATAGTTTCATAGGCCTGTGAGTGCTTCCAGACGTCAGGAAAATAAGAACAGCCTCGGAGCTGCGTTATAAATCGACAACAGGGAAAAAGCACGACTAGAGGAAAACTTTTAACCCTGTTAGCAACAGCGTGATGGTTGGGTGCTTTATTGTTTGGGAGTCGTTTTTATGATGATCTCTGGCTCATCAGTGGTGCTCTTTGCAATTAGTTTATCAGCCTCGCAGCAGTCAGGGTGATCACTCTCGTCATCACTGCTGGTGCCTTCATCCGAGCCATCAGTCTGTTCGTGGCAGGAATCAAAAATAGTAATCGTAAAGGGCTAACTTTTATCGTTTAACCGTATTATTAATAGTATTATTCTTACCACTTTGTTTACATCCTATTAATTCTTTTTTATATTATATTTTATAATCTCATTTGTATTCAGCGTCCGTACCCGACTTCCGTAAACATAGACTACCATTGACAAGGGACTACCCTGAGGTGTCACTTACCGATCGAATTGAAACATTTGTAGATTTGTAGAACCTACTGAGTGTTGTAAAACGTCGCTTTCCGTTTCGGTAGAATCTCTCGTTTAGGGGGTAAAAGCTACCCCTGAAGTCTTGACGATTTTCGAATTTCTGCAGTTTACACCGTTATTACGAATAAAAAAAATATATATCCCAAAATACGCTCCCCATAGGTCTATTAAACTACCGCTACCAATATCCCCCCGCCCCTTGCAGAGAGGGAGTTGAACGGAAAAGGGCAAATATACAAAAAAGTGATCCCTAGGAAATACCATCCCGAAAAAAAATGAAGATAACTAGTCTATCATATGAAACTGTATATTTACCCATAACTTTAAGTAGTCCCTTATAAAATGAATTTGTGTAATGTAAACGATAAATTCTAACCGACTAACCTTTATCACGTTTTTACAAATAACCTTACTACGGAAGTAGGTTGAACTACATACGTAAGTAAAATGAAAGTTCATTATTATTTTATTTATTATATAGCTATTCTAACTCGCGGTAATGAAAATCATCAAAGAATTGTTGAAAACAGAAAGTAGAACTGTAGTGCGCACATTTTATAATGGCAGGCTTGCCGCAACTTGAACATCAACAACAAGAGGTAACGTTTTCATCTTACACGGATAAAGAATACGGAGTTAGATCTAATACCGTTTAATACCGTCTGATTGTTCCCTTAGGTCCATTTGCACAAGTATTTAGAATCGACGGAGTTAAAATTTGTGGTATTGCATAAGAACAAAAGCTTTCGGTGTTATATATGTTCCGTTTTAGGGAAAAATATCTCCGTTTCAGAGTTAATAATTTCCCCCCACGGTGAATAACATCTCCGTTTCGGTGTTAATCCTTCCGCATTAAATGCGGTGACCATTACCCCGTTCGGGTGATATTTCCGTATTTCTCCACGGTAAGAAATTCTCCGATTCGGAGTTAGAACATTTACCTAAACGGTGAAGAATGTCTCCGGTGTTCAGTTTAGTTTTACTGTTTGCTTCTGTGGATTAGAACTTATACTGTTCGATGTTAAAATGTTTCACCCACACTGAAATATGCCTACTTAGATATTAAAATACACCAACTTCTCCAGTTTGGTGCTAATTGTTTCGGCTGTAGTACAAAAACTCTCCATCAGATTCCATCGTAGTAAAATATTTTTGTTCCAATATAAAAAAAAGAGTTGCGGCAAATAGCGAGAACAATTCTTGAGTATTCTTGTTTTTAAGAAGCCAATGAATTTCAATATAGAGACCGGATGCCATTATCAAAAGAAAAAAGGCGCCAAGTACTTTTAGGGGAAAACAACGAACCGTTCTCAGAACTTGCTATTCGCGATAAAACAAAAAAAGCTGAACTTTAGAAAATAGTGATCCGGAAAGACCAGGACAGACTTTACCATGTATCCAAAGTTAGTATCTGCAAGTTGAAAACCAGATTAGTTTCCTAGCATTCAAGTGCTGAGGTTGGTCCATCAGGGGATAGATTTTGTTGGAACAGCCCTACAATGGTTGGAGCTACTAAGGATCGGAAAAGAAAAACAAGAAAACCATAGTCTTACAAAAAAAGAAAGTGAATGAGATTGCAAATTTATTTAAAATAAAAGCTAGAATTCTTAAGTCCAAAAAATAGGTGGATAAATAGTCAACAAAAAATTCTATTCACGTTAATAATTGAATACATTACAGATGTGTGAGTAATATGGTATGCACTGATAAGAGTAAATAAATATACTAAATACGGCAAGAATCCAAATAATAAGGAGCTGCAAATGCGTTGTTAAAAGGAGAATTCGTTAGGTATAATGTTACCACTTACCTGCTGTATTAATCACATTGACATTGATTTCTCGGTCAGCTATCTCAATTCATTTGCTTCTATTTTGATACTTTATTCTGGTAAATAATACTTGTTCGGCAATCTCACCTCATTAGATGCAGTGTACCCATCAATGCCGAATGGAAACCACAAACTATTTCTACACCCTCCTCCAGTATTAAATTCTTATCGCGCAGTATTATCCAGGAAACAAACCGCCAAGTGTGCAATGTTAACAACAGATTGGTTCGAACGAAATAATGTTAACATTATAGATATAAAATTACATCCTTTGCGATACTACTTTTCAGAAATATTGATATAAAGGCGTACTTAGAGATATATAATTTTCTTTATTCGAACAATAATAATGACGGTGTAAATTACAAAATTCCGTTTTACAACCTCGGTGGGTGCTACAAATTTGCCAAGTTTCTATTCGATCACTGAATACACATCTCTAGTAATTTAAATTAATCGTTTCTTATAAAATTTACGAAAATAGATAGCCTCTTTTCGTAATTGATCTAATAAGGTTATAATTACAAGAGAAAAAAGCCTGTTGCACTGCATTAATAAATATATACGTGCCTGCTGGGATATTATCTTGCTACCTGTTGCAACACAGTTACCCCTTCCATGAACGAGTGCAATCATCATTTCCTAGTGTTCGTTTTTAAAAATACATTTATTTAACTCCGGATTTGCATTTACGATTGATAATTATAATTAAAGGTGGCAAAGGCAGGTGAAATTATTACTTTTTTGCAGCGACTAGATAAACTCGTATTTTGTCGACTCTCGGAGAAACCAGTAGGCAACACGAACCCTTTCTTATGAGACGAATAGACACGAGTCTGTCTAGTCGCTGCAAACAAGTAATAATTTCACCTGCGTTGGTCATCTCTAGTTATAATATCATTGAAAGGCATAATTTAGAAAAGTAGTATCATCCTATTTAAGTAAAATGGTTTATTCGGAAAAGCGAATTAATATAGAGTTTTTGTATTGTAATTGAGTGTAGGCTTTCACGACCGTAATCCATTGTAGAAATGTCTTTCGGGTGATGTCGTGTAGTTAATATTTAACTTGACGTTTCGCTGACTATCCTGTCAGCTTCTTCAGAAGATTTCTAAAGACTTTTTGTATTGTAAACGATTATCGCAATATCTGACATTTAACAAACAAAACTACTGGATTCACGATTTGTTTTTTCTTTCACACTCCAAATGATAAAAGAGAATCAATATTTGACTAAATTATATGAATATCACGATTAGATTTTTGATATTAGTTGACGATTATAGGATGCCTACAAGGCTAATGCCGAATAAGGGATACTGTTCAAAACGAAAAGATACATTAAATAGTTTTGAAAATATATAGAATAAAAAACAAGTTAAAAATTTATATCCTCATCCATCCAGAATAAATAATCGACACAAAACCTACAAAGAAGACTTTTGCGACAAATAAACATTGTGAACCGAATTACTCTGTTCCAAATTTTTAAATATTTGATGCTTTAATAATAAAGATATATTCTGTATTGATATAAAATATTCGCCCGGATATAAAATATTCATATATACCTTGCCGAAAGAAGAACTTAGAAGAAGCATAAAAAATGCAAAACAAGGACTTTCATGTGTATATATTTACATCAGTACCTATATAATATCATTAACTCATTTCTCCTTGAACTTTACAAATGGCGGGTACACTTCGAAATTTAAATTTATTTTTATATTACTATCCTCACGTAGGGAATTTAAATGTTTGTATGTAACCTACAGTGCGGGTCATTCATTCTCCAAAGATGAAATTAAAATCTCATATATATGGCCCAGAAGACAAGAAGTCGTAAATATAGCGTTTTCAATGTATGGAATAATACCTTTACAGGCATTACGCAGGCTGATTTACCCTCACCATGGGGATCTTACTTATAATGGGAGATAAAGGCTAAGTTTAAATTGTGGGCGGCGCGGCGACTTTATGAAAGAAAGTGGTTTAGTTAGTGAGTATGAAAACGCGAACCAGTGACCCCGGACCAAGTGTTGAACAAAAAGATGACGAACCAAGAATGAAGACTGACACGATTACAGACCAAGATTAGGTTATGAAGGACATAGAGGGAGAGAGCAACGAAGATTTGGAAATGGATAACAATAGCTTAAGAAGAATAAACAAAAGAACACTAGTAAACGACACACAGTCAACTCAGCGGGAAATGTGGAGATATGTTGAGGAGATACAATAGAGGATGGGGGGTAAAACAACTTTGTGTAAAAGCTGCTAGCGGAAATTAAGAGGGACCGAGAAAACTTAAGCAGGGTGAAACGGCAAATTAAAATGGAACGAGAGCCCGGAGGTCAGAAAATAAAGAAGCGGAAGAAGCAGCAAAAAAGCAAGGGGGCAAACATGAGAGACGAAGTTTACATAAAAATGAAAGGGGAAAAGAAAGAAGAAGAGGAGGAGGCAATCAAGTGCACCCAGAACTGGGGAGACGAATCGGATGAAGAGGAAGAGACCAAGGAGCAAGAGGATGAAGAGCAAACCAAGGAAAAGAGACCCCCGCCCTTGGTTTTAAAAGAGGAAAGGAAATTGGGAATTATTAGAAAAGAAGCTGAAGCCCACAAGATTGATATCACGGGATCCAAGAGTGCCAAGGAGGGCGTGAAAATCTTCATCATATCATCGACCGACTTCCGGAAGCTACGCAATTTGCTACAAGAAAAAATGTACAATCGCACTCGTATAGTCTGGCGGAAGAAAAGACACTAAGGATTGTGCTAAGGGGGATTCCAAAAGAGATCGACGCGGAAGAAGTAGAAAACGAGCTGAAAGATAGAGAATACCCAATCTTGTCGGCCGCCAGGATGAAACGATTCAAAAACTGCGGCAAGAAAATATTTGATATTAATGACATGGCGCGAATGCGAATTAAGGCAGTACCAAAACGAAAGCCTACGTATTCCAGTCAGTACTGTAGGTACCTAATGTACGAACATGTACAATACAGAAATACGGAAATCTATAGATGCGTCAGATGTGCGGGCGAACACCCTTCCCTTGAATGCCCCAACAAAGATAGGAACGCCAAATCGAAGTGGGCAAACTGCAGGGAAGCCATCATGCAGCAAACAGGGAATATCTGGAACATCTGATAAAGGAGAAGTGAAAAGAAGGAAGAAAATATAAGAAACTAAACAAAGAGAGTGCACATCCTACGCAGATGCGACGAGAAAGGAACTACCGGGGGATGGCCAAAGAAGATTGAGCCGATTCGTAGAATGGGCTAAGAAATTCCTGCATATGCTACCACCCACCAAAAAGTTGATTAATGGACAAACAAATAATTAGGGGATAGAAGGGAAAGGCGAAAAGGGAAAGAATGAAGATATAACTGGAAGATTTTCGGAAAAGGGCGAAAGAGAGGACAAAGGAAGCCATCGGAAGGATGGGAACCCACCCTATACGAGGCATACAAGGGCTGACGAGATTACTATAAAAAATGAAGAAAGCAGAACAGCTGGGTCCCTCTCCAGTCAATGAATATGGGATAGGGAGACCAAAAGGAACTACATCATTGCCAGAAGGCAGAAAACCCAGCATAATAAAGGAAAGAAAAAAATAGTGTTTTTTATGAACCCGAAGAGAAAAGGTCCTATGACAGACGACGTTCAAGATTAAAACAAAAAAAAATACGAAAAATGTCATCTTCTTTTACATCTAGCACCTCTATTTAGCTTCGCAGGGAAAAACTAAACACTTTGGATCTTCTATCCAATAGCGTCAACTTGCTATTTCTTAGGTGCGTTGGATTTGGCTAACCTGTATGAACCTTTATTAAAATACTGTTGTTCTTGTTCTTTTTCATTAAGAAAACGCATCTTAATTGTCTCTTTTTATTTCTGTATCAATAGAATGAATGTTTCCAGTAGCATCAAATCTGAGCTTTAATTTGAGAAATGTTTTCGGTTGTAGACATCGTCAACCAGGAAAGTGCAGCTTATGCATCCCACTATCTGACATACGACTTTCTCCATATACTTATTACCTAACTCTGCTTACTTAGGTTAGAGTTTTTGAATCGTCAATGTCAGTATGTTTTCTTCGCTGCTGCCAATGCGATTGAGGAAAAAATTTCTTAATAGATATATAATACATAACATGTAATAACATACACAGTGTTCCATTTAAAAAGTAAGTGGCTGGTTCGCTACCTATGGTTCATCCTATATGTACGGAAATATATTTGAAAGATACGGTATCAATTACATGATAGGTACAATTCTACCGTTCTAGGGCATTGGAACTTTGTATTTAGCAATTATCAAAAAATAATCTGAAAACATTTGTGTGCATGATTCACTTAATTACTTAAGAAGGAAATAATTGCATTTTACGTAAGGGTGTAACGTGACGGAAATATATGATAGTGTTATAAATATTATTAGCGGTTTCAGAAACGATGACAGTATAGTGGTATTCTTTAGCGACCTTACCAAGACCTTCGAACATGATATATTACTGTTAAACTGAATTATTACACTGCGGAAAGGGAAAATGTCATCCTGTTTCAATATACGTGTCTGATGATAGCAAATTATCGTTCATAACAGTGTATAGTTTAATAAATGACAAATTTGTATGCCGACGAAATAACTTTTTGAGTTACCGGTAACGATATTAATTATGTTATCGGCGGGATGGTGCCATTCAATCAACTCGCTTAGAACGGGCTAACGGCCGTAAATACAGCCGGTTTTGACAATAATGGAAAGTAAAACATAGTTAATTTGACAATAACCTTACCGAAAATCTGTTTTAGGCTAACCGTGTTGAAGTTTACGGTGGTAAAGATGGTCTTGCAAAACGAGAGTTTAGATTTAGATTGTTATTCTGCTTTTGCTTGAATAAAATTTATACTATACTATAGGGTACTAAGTTTCCGTTTGGATAAAGGAAACGCAAAAAAAAAACACTTTCAAGCGACACCTTAGATTTAGAAAGATGTAAAACAAATCTAACTACTTAAAATTCTTCTTACGTTTTGGAATTTATTTATTCCTTTTTTCCTTCCAATATGTTTTCCATTTTCTTCCGTGTATGTCTTTCAATAAATAAGTATCGTCATTTACAATTACATGTATTATTTGAATGTTACTTTAAAATTTAAACTGGCACCAACTAAGATATATAACGCAAAATAAAGATGTTTCTCCATAAAGTTCATAAAAAAAACAAACAATCCGACATGTAATTAGGAAAAGAGATAAAAATCGTTTTTGAAGAAGGAATAAATAAAACGTAAAAGTATTCTTATTTAAACAAAGTAACCGGCACAACCCCAAAAAAGGAAAAATGTTCAATATTTCAACAAAAACCGGAGGAAAAAGAGGAAAAAAATAAAACATAGAGAAAGAGAAAGAAATATAATATAGTAAATGCAAGTTGATATTAACATTATTCATTGCTATCGGTCAGTCACTTGGCTTAAACCAACGATAAACCATAAATGTGATTACAACAAAAGCTCAGTTGTTTAGCAAACTGAGATGTACAAAATTTGCCTAAAATTGAACCTTGTGTTACACGAAAATCTACTTTCAGGGCCCGTGATATTTATGAATTAAAAATGGCACATTGTTTACTCCATGAGTGTATTGTACACGTGAAAGTAGTGTGAAGAAACTCATAAGTTCTTATCCGATTTTCATTTGTTTTCAAGTAATACATTGGAAAATATCTCGTATTCTACCTTTAAGTCGAGAAGTAGGAATGATATCCAAAACTACCGTCCAATATCAATAGTTTCTAATTTCTTTTAAAGAATTTGGGTTTGCGAGTTGCGTAGCTGCTGTATGAAGATATAGCAGCGACGAAACATGCAGCAGCCCAGAAGAAGCTCCATACAATTGAGAGCAAAACGTCGGCACTTTCATGCAATTACGAGGCGGTTTCAACCTGGAAACCCAAATTCTTTAAAAGAAAACAACGACCGCTGGAGTCTACAACAAGATATAGTTTCTAATTTCTTTTAAGTATTTATAATTTGTCAAAAATATTGAAGCGCCCACACAACATGGGTTTAATAAGTGCAGATCAACAGTCACCAACCTATTTATATGTATGCATGAGGTCTCGGAAGCAGTAGATCAATACAGCTAAACTGATGTGATTTATACGGGCTTTCCAGAGGCCTTTGACAAAGTTCAACATCATTTTTGGTTCAGAAGCTTCATCTCTGAGGAGTTTTGGACGGTTTGCTGCAGATTTTGGAATCTTTATCTCCATGTCTAGTATAATCATGTTGACCACCATGACTTTAGATTTGACGTATATGAAACTACATCTGGCATACCTCAGAGTTCCGCTCTTGGGCCATTATTATTTAACATCCTTATTAATGATATTGCAAAATTGCTTTCTTCTGACTGCTTGTTATAGGCGGATGATAACAAGATTTTTCCGATGTTCTGCAAAAGGATCTATAATCTATCATTGCTGGTGCCTCGAGAATTATTTACCTTTAAATGTTGCTAAATGCAGAAATATTGCTTTTACACGTCGAACTGCTTTGGTATTGTATGTGTATTAGTGGTGAGTTAGTAGCCCGCTACGAAGAAACTAAACTGCCCTTTCGACAATAAACTAACTGTCAATAGTCATATTCTCAGCACATATCAACAGTTTATGTGCACTAGTCGCTTTTTGATTCGTAACACCCGCCAATTTAACAATAGAACGCTTATTGCTACTTACAACGTATACGTGCGCCCGAAATCAGAGTTTCATTGTCTGGAATCCAATCTACCATGAATATGAAAATTTAAATAAGATGGTTCAGCGTAAATTTGTGAAAACTTTGTATTTGCCGTTATTCTACACCTTTTAAATTTTTACACATCAAGATTGTGCAGTAGAACTAATTTAACTTTCTAACTTCCGTTAGTTAATATCCGTCTGAGTCTGACTCTGAGTCATCAGTACTTTCGATGTGCGCTACCGTTAAAATTTATGTAGCTGAGGTTGATTTATTTTGTTTTCCCAATTTAATTTAATATGCGTCATGTTTACAAAATTACGAGTTTATGGATTATTTATCCTTACTTATTTTACACTCGTTCACTCCCTATAATGTATCACGATTATCCTGAAATAATTAGCTAAATGCTGCTGCCGGATAATAGCAAACTATTATTACTAATTATAACGGCTCGGTGGTTCAGTGGTAAGAGGCCCTGCGCTTGACTGGACAGAGTTAAGCGCTGTATGTTCGAGTCCCGCTAGACCAAAAAATGCTCTTAGTGGGTCCGGCACATTCCCGAGTCACCATTTGCCGTTGGGGTACAATTAACTGCACTTCACCCTTTACGGCGAGGGGGTAATAGTAACAAGGCCATGGAACACTTTACACGCACAATTTACACACTAAAAGGCTTACGAAGTTACGACAAGCTTATATACCCCGTTGGGCCGTTACCGCATTAAAAAAAGATTATTATTATACCGTAATAAAAAAGTTAACTAGCTTTCTTCTAAACTGTCCAAATAATGGTAAATAATGATACCTAGGAATGTGGAGTAGTATGGTAAACAACACTAAAGTATCGGCATACTGCGTACCGCAAAGGTTAATTATCCCAGACAGCTGTTTCGAAGATGGGTCGATCCTCATTTTTAATCACAGGTCGAATGCAACATTCTACACTCGAAACAGCTGTCCCAGAATTAAACACAAATATCACGATAAAGTTTATAGAAAGGCCTATTTGTAATACAATGTCAGGTAATTGCTAACCAGAATTTATACCCTGTAAGAAGAAATTTGCAGATATTTAGTTTTTCAATTCATTTAGATCATTGTGGCCAGGCACAACGTACGAATTCTGAGGACAATCATTGAAATAATTCTAACAAATGTTCTGCTAAAAAATGATGTGTGCCGGTATTTAATAACTATCTGAGAAAACTGCGGAAAATCAACTGACCGAGATGGCGGAAGGTCAAAATCGAGAACTAAAGCATTTTCACTATAGATGGTTCGTTCGAATACCCGCGGTACTTTTTATTAAATTTCCTTTCCAATTTTAACAACCGCAACGTAAGTTGTTAAAGTGTTTGTTCTGTTTTTGCGATCATTTAGAAAATTGATGATTCGAAAGCTCTAGGGCGCGCGTTCTGTTAGTAATCATGAACTGTTTAACACGAACAGGAAATACTAGCTGCCCCAGTCGAAGCCAGGTTTATGGCAAGCAATCCGTTAGATGTTTGAGCCACTAGCGCGACGTTACTTTAGCCACTATTACCGCTTGTAGTTCGGTCTCCGTAAACGATTCGCGAATTTAAAGGATATGTGCGAGATAATGCACACAAACACACAGCAGCGGTGAGGATGGGTGGGAAAGCGCTCTACCCAACATCCATCAATCAGACACAGATATTACTGGTCGGATCGTTATGGTTTTGGAAGCCTGGTTTGGAATATCTAGCTGACGATCGGAAACAGCATTTGCCTTTGTTATCGGCGAAACGTTAACTTAACTTCTTGTTGACATTTTAATGTGTTTTACCCGTTCATTGATTCTTATATAAAATTTTAATTAGTCCATTGCATTTCAAACTAAAGAAGACTTCTATTATTTTCTTTCTGTAAGTGTAATGATTATTTTTACGATGTAAAGCTATAAACTGTTTTAAGAGAATCAACAAAACCACCGCAACGGTGTTTCTGTAACACGCCTTTATTTTCCTTCCAACCTGCGTAATTCAACAACTAAAGCTGGCTGACTAGTACAATAGTATTACCGGATACTAATGGAGAAAGCGTGGCCATTGTTTTTCTTAGGTTCTATTGATGAAAAGGCTGGAAGTGCGGTGAGCTTTGTACTGTATTAATTCGCATCATAATTCGGCAAAGCGACGATATTATACCATATATTAGAATAAAATAGAAAAATTTTACTAATCCTTCAGCTAATTTTTTGTTCTAATATTTTGCAAATTAAAATTACCAAAGGGTATAGTGTTCACGTCGTGCTGCTCAGTTACCCATAAGTAGGTATAAGAGTATTAAATCTTATAAAGATAAGCCAGAAAGGGACGTCCCAAAACAACAACAACCGGAGAGGACTGACTATTAGAGAGACTTTCTCTAGGAGATAAGAAGAAAACTCCTTTACAGCTGTCTACAGAAATTAGTGCAGAAGGTTGTCCATAAATGTTAGCTAGAACGGTGAAAAGACGCTTAAAAGTGTGAAATTGATAGGTTATAAGGCAAGAGAAAAGCCGTTATTTTTCAAGATTAGCAGAAAAAAACCATTGGGGTACTAATATTGAACTGTTGAATACTGGAAAAAGGTGTTCCGATTCAACGAAACGAATATAGGCATAATTATTAAAAAGATATTGCATTCAAATTGAATTCTATCATCATGATAATGCTAATTTTAAGAAATAAACATTGCTTTTGATAAATTGAGTACATCCATAATTTCTCTTCCAGCTTTCTGGTACCCCTTTAGTGAGTTAAGGAATTTTATTGCGTCGTTTCTACTCAAAAAAAAATTAATTTGGCATCATTATGAAATAGGCTCCCTCCTGAATAGCCAAACATATATAGAAATTCTAAACGTTCAGAGGAGCTTTAGAAAAACATGTTTGCTCTAAGATAACGCTCGCTGTCAGACAGCTCGAAAAACTAAAGATTGGATACATGAAAATGAATTCCATTAGTCTAATTTCCAAACCTAACTCCAATCAAGCATTTGCAGCACTTTACGAAAGCTCAACATCCCTTGAAGTCAAAATAAAAAGTATATTCGAAGAAAATATTCCATTATTGCGAAAAATGCCTGAACGTATGCAGGTAGTCATTAAAGGTCGATGAGGTCATATTCGACATGTAGAATGTTATAATATGGTCACCATTGTGAACATATTTCAATAAAGTTTTGCAAAGTTTATTCAGTTTTATTGGCAAAGGCACAAAAGTTTAGACTTTCAACTTTTTAGATATTAATTTAAGTAATAAATACCTGATTGAATCATTTTCTCTGATTGACAAATCATCCAAACGTTAAAAATTATTACAGAAAATTTTGTTTGAATAAATTTTATCAATAAAACTGTAGATATGAACGTACGCTCTTATGTGCGATTAATTTTAGTACAGCGTCATGACGAATATTATAAGACCAATACTATTATTAAAATGTGGCTTTAAATTTTTGTTTATCTAATTATTTCAGCACAATCAAAGTGATTCACCCTATTTTATTTATTTCAGGAATAGTTCAGAACAATTACATAAAATTTTACATTCCAAAATCTCTGAATATATAAACAAACCGGATTGAGTAATAAAATCGCAGCTGCTGACTGTAGGAGGGTTAGTAGGCGTGCGTTCGAAACCTGGCAAAAAATAATGGCGGATAGAATACAGTCTCATTCGTATACTGTTACTGCATTTCAGATTTAAAAAAGGTAATTTTAGCTATATTTAATAAAAGATTAACGTATAAAACGATATGGTGGGATTGTGATCGAATTGATTAAATAATACTGTCGCTATGTTAAAATCCCAGGTTCTGCCTAAAGATTGATCTCTAAGAAAGTTTTGTTTTTAAACGCACAGATTAATAAAAAAAAACCACTTATATAAACAACCTCTATAAGCGTCAAATATAAGGATATATACTTCTTTAATTCGCATGTAGCTAATCCCACCCAGACAATATTGAAACCGATTAGTTTCGTACTTTAGCAGTAATTAATTAATTTCATTCTATTATCATACAGACAATGGTTCTGTGTAATATTTCCACACCCTGGCCGTATTATTTACATTTATTGTGATGACATTGTACAGATATACAATTTCTGCCGGCTAATTAATCATTTTCCCAATGTCGCATTATCAATTGTTCCCAATTTTGCTAGTTTTATTTTATTATTCATGCTTACACACATATATTTGCTTTTGTATGTACTATTACAATTGTGTGAACATATGTTTAACAAAAGTTATAAGATCAATATTTAGAAAAAAGGAAAATATTTGTCAAGAAAAGAAAAGTCAAGCATAAGCTTCTCTTTTTTTCCTTTGGAAGGTATAAACTGTTTCTTGCAGTCAAGAAGCTTTTCATGACATTAGAAAAATCAAACGATACTAACACCAGAAACCACTTGGATACAATATGCACATAGAAGAATTGGTGTTAACTGTAAATATCTAATATATTGCAATGAGACTCTTTTTTAGAAATGAAACAAAATTAAATATTCAGGGTTTCTTAATACTTTAATCGTGACATTTTGTAAAGGTGTCAATGTCGAAAGTTGTTTATTTCTGGATTATTTCTTTCTCATCTCCATCCACAGATTACTAGATCGAATAATTTAAATGACAGCCTTGATATAATAACCATTTTAAAAACCTTGCGATACCATGATGATAGCTTCAGCTATTGTTTTAAAAGAACTAAAGTGAACATCACAGAAATTTTGTTATAGTTGTTGCACATTACAAGCACTGGTAACTTAACTAAAACATTTGTTCTAATCCTTGGACATTTAAACATACATTCATAATGTGTTTCTAATCTAGGAACATTAAAGTTAATTCTACGGACAGTCAATATCGTTAGGTAAAAACCCAAATAAAAACTTTACACTTAATACATTACGCCTTTTGCACAATGAGACAAAACCTAGTCTGGATAACATAACATCATACTCTAGTCCTCTTTCTGGGTAAACTCCATCAATTTTGAGTAACAAGAAGCGCCTTTGCACGAATTCAACGTTATTTAAATGAGTTTGGTAGATTGGAGACCACACCAAGGATGCGTATTTTAATTTAGAACTAATATAACTATAATAAAGCAGTGTTAGGCATCTGATGTTATTAAAATCATGGCAATTTCTACAGACAAAACCAAATGTCCGGTATGCGCTTTCAATTGTTGCGTTTATATGATTGACAAAAGTAAGTATATTGTCGAAGGTTACGCCCAAATCTTTAATAGTTTGAAATCGTTGTCTTCACCGTTTAACTTGCACGTAAAATCTATAAAGTTGTTGCTTCTTTTATGTCACAGTTTTACATACAACTGTATATAGTTAACAACAATATGGGTCTTTAGATCCCCTGTAAGAGCCTACAATATTTTAAAGAATCCAAGAGTCCAAAATAGACGACAATATGCCTAGAAAGCACAAATCACGTCTTATATTTGTTTACATCTACTATGGTTTAAAAAATTTGAAAAACCCGGAGTAAGAAAAATCACATTTCCGTCTTGAGAGGTTGACCACAAATAGAGGAGTTGAACTTTTCAGTTGATAGATTTGCAAACATCATTATTGAAATGATTGTAAGAATCGGTTAACATAAAATTGATTGCTAACATTGAAATAACGACATGATTGTAAAATTTCAGGGTGTTGGTTGTTAATAAAAGAGAACTTTATTAAACGAAATTATATTTGCCATATCTGATTTGAATTACGCGAACCACAGGCGTTCGACTGGGAAATGCGTAACTATATTTAAGTAAGAATTTATAAGTTATAACTTATAATGTACATAACATGCATTGAGAAACATTTACTTACAAGTAGTGAATATTAAAATGCCGAATATGTTCGACTAATCATCCGAATCGTGGTGTATGTTTCCAGTGTCGTTTGCTAGTCTTGTTCGCAGTAGTGAAAAAAAAATTTTTACACAAAAACGACCTTCCAAACCATAAATACCCTACTGACATGTTTTTCGCATCGTGATCGTTTCCAAATCAGTTATATTTGAAGTCTAAGTATTTTAAAATAAACTTCAGAACACTGCATAATAGTCACGAATTATTTCTTCATTCATACTTGCAACTAAAACACGGTAACGTCGAACGAACCAAAATATCTGTAAATTAATATTCTTTGCTTCTTCCTTCTTTCAAGGGAACACCCCGAGGTGATATTCACCGATCAGATCGAAAGTTAGCAGATTTATACAACCCATCGAGTATTGTAAAGCGTCACTTTATCCCCGAGAAATAAGCATCTACGCGTATATACATACTTGCTGTCCCCTCACCCTTAACAACAAAAGTAAACTAAAGGTATATTATGAAACTTTATGTATACCTAACGTTAAGTAATATTTAAGCAATATTATGGTTTGGAAATGTGAAAAATATTACTACCAACCTAGAATAAGTTTTCACGAACTCGTGGGCCAAATGTGCTTTCGGTCTCTTCGAATACTATATGCCAAGGTGACACAAGTTTTCCTGCAGCCTATATTATAGTCAGAACAGTATAACTATAAGTTGAAATGTTACAGATTGTGCAACACATTCAACTATTTTGCTTCCTTTATAGGTTAGAGTGCGATCAGCGTGCAGTACCAAACTAAATTCGCCCTTATCTACGATATAAACATTACCTGCTCCACAAGTTTCGATATACGGCTTAACATATGCTGTCAAGTCTTCGGCAACAGATTCTAATTCCGCTGTATTCTATATAATTGTCTTACAACTTTGGTTATTTTCCTAGGCACCATTCGATCTCTTCATTTAAACTGTTGTAGGATGCTGTAAAATTTTCTATATTAACTTTAGTAATGTGTACTAATGCCCGGTGATGAATGTCTATATCATGAACAATTACGTTTCAATCCACAGATTGTGCAAATTTGCACAACACGTATTTAGTAATTTCCAAAACATTTCTCTTGTTCTTCTCTTTGTAAATATTTTTCCCACCGATATAATTGTGGAACAGTTCTTACATTTTACAAGATGTTGATTGCACAGAAGCTACCAATCCTCTCATTTATTTGCCTGATTTCCAAAACTCAACGGTGTTCCTCTTAGTCGGGCTCTATATACCACCTTCCAGTTCATACGTTTCTTCATATTCTTCCTCAACATTGTCTAAATCAAAATATGAAAATAGTTCCGTTTCACCTGCAATCTCTATACATGTGGAAGTAACGTATTTTTAAATTCTAATATATTGTCGGTCTCAAACACAAAGGAAGTTCCCCGAACGCTCGTATCAATTATTTTATTGCATCATTTAGGTGGATCACTGTTCGCGATAAACGTTTACATATTTTAGCACAGTCTTATTACGTAGAAATATATTTCTGGCTGATACATACTATTTACGTTATTAAAATGAAATCTATAATATTCAAAGTAAAATATACACTCCACAAGGGGTTAGGTGGAGAGGGTCTATAATGGTAGGAGTGGTGAAAATATCGTATCCACGCTGGTTTGATTGATCTCTAGAAGGCGCATTTATAGATGTATACTTCAATTTTATTCGTAATAACGATGCAAATTGCAAAAATCGTGAAATTTCGTCGAAACAGAGCGGCGTTTTACAATACTCGATAGATTGTACGAAAGAAATTCCAAAAATTCCCAGAATTGCCCACTAGATAACATTTACCGTATATTTCAATTTGATTGTCTTAAATTTTGACAAAGTATGATAAACACCATTGACAGAAAAACGCGACTGCGTAGTTTAGTAATAATAGAAATAATTTAGTTGAAAAATGGGGAATTTTCGTGCGATGATTTTGCACGATTTTAAAAGTGGGGTAACTTAACAACAATGCATCGATCGACTTCATGGTGATGAAGCACCATCCAAAAGCACAGTTTACGACTGATGTGCAGAATTTAAGCGTGAGCGTACTAGTGTGAGTGACGAATTTCGTGAAGGTCGTCCATCAAGTGCTGTTGTTCCGGCAAACTTCAATGCTGTGAGAGAAATGATTGAAGCGGATCGATATGTGACATATCGAGAGATAGAGGCATCCTTAAGCATTGGTAGAAGTCAAATGCAAGCGATTCTAGATGGGCATTTAGTAGTGAAAAGACTTTGCAGTCGTTGCATTCCATACAATTTAACCAAAGGTTAAAAAATGGCTCGTGTGAGTTGGTGCAAAAAAATGCTTAGAAAATTCGATCGCGGTGCTTCTGCCAACGTATACAGTATCGTAACAGGTGACGAAACCTGTATATATTCAGACGAACCAGAAAAACAACAATCCACTGTTTGGGTGTTCCAAAGTGAACCAAAACCAACAAAAATTGTTCGTTTACGAAGCGCTTCAAAATTGCGTTTTTTGGTTTTTTCTTCCATAAAACTGAATCTCTTACTACCGTTGCCTTTGAGAATCGAAAAACAGTAAACGCTGATTGGTATAAAACCATTTGTTTGCCTCAAGTCTTCGATGAAATCTGGAAAAACAGCAGACATCGGCGCATCATCCTTATCCATGACAACAGAGAATAAAATTGAATTAATGACTCATTGTCCGTATTAACTTGACTTATGTCCTAATGACTTCTTCTTGTTTTCTTGTGTCAAAAACAAATTGCGTGGTGAGCGGTTTTCGACATCAAAAGAGGCCATTGAAGCATTGAAGAGGCATATTCCTGAGATACCCCTTTAAGTTAGAGTTAATGTTTCGACAACAGGTGCGAAAGTTCTTAAAACTTAAAGACAAATATTTTGAGAAACAATAACGTGTTTTTTTTTTCGATAAAATATATTTTTTCTTTTTCCGGAAATTTTTACGGTTTCCCTCGTATAAATCTGCCAAGTTTCAATCCGATCGGTGGTGAGTATCTTCTCGGGATGTTCCCTTGTTAGATATGTGTATAGTAAATGCTCCTAATCACATAGAGAATAGTATTACTGCAATACTATCCACCTTTCTACACGCCCATGCTCTGGCACCGGCTTTGCGAACCTGGAATTATTATTCAGTATTTATTATTTGAACGTGTTTCTATGAAATAATAGTTAGCATTTTCCCTGTAATACATAGATGTCGGTCAATGTTGAATAAAAACATTTCCCTTTAATACAAAAGTAATCCGAAATACATATTTATCCACATACACATTATTAAAACAAATAACTCATTTATGCCACATAACCATTGACTATATGCTTTTTCTATTGAACTTCCTAGCTTTAGTCGACATTTTTTTATCACTAACATAACTATTAGACGTTAAAACTGTTACCGAGAGTAGTATTTAACATATTATGAATAAAACATTTGCGATAGCTTATGACCAAGTTTTCTTGCCAATCAAGTGCATAAGAACGTTTTTATGTAAGCTTGTTTCTTATTACATTAGATATATATAATGTAATAAGGTTATTTCCAAGCCAGGTTAGCCTTTTACTTCAAGTATTTCTTCCACTAATTGCATTGAAGATGTGAGAGAGTTTATTCGCTCTTTGTTGGACTATGTGTAATACAATGTGACACCGTTCGTGAACACCTCCACTGCACCGAGCGGATGTTTTGTTTATGACCTATCTTTTACATGTACATATATGTGTGTCCTTCCTGCAAACATTCCCCTAAGCAAACGCGAACAACTTTTTACTTTCACAGCAAAAATACTTTCTTTAGCATCAACACTATTTCTTCTACACGTTGCTAATATAATTGTTACTGCGCTGCTACATTCAGAACACTATTCTTTAATTCTGTCAAAAAATACAACATGTTGAAAGTGAGAACATAATAATTATTAGTTGAAAATATAATCGCCGTGAAACATCTTAACTCTAAGAAAAATAACTGCAGTATACGGAAGGTGACGGAAAAAGTAGACTTGTTATTTATTCAGAAGATGAAGAGCTTCAGAACATAGTGGCAGTGATTCACACATGCTCCATGAAAAATATTGATATTAACGATTATAGTTGTCAACATCCCTTTTTTTATTAAAAATTGGCTCAATATATTGTAGGTGAGACAAAGAGGTATGCAAGAAGACATACGCGTCGTAAAGAAAAGCTTCCTTATATAAAAATAAACTCCAAAGAATCCAAATGTTTAGTTTTCCACACAAACATTACGGAAAACTCCCAATTTCTGGAAATTAATAACACAAGGTTATTCCCTGGAACAACGGTAAGGTATCTGGGCATCATAGTAGCTTCCAAACTTCATATCAAAAGCCATATAAATAAAGCTAAGAAGAATACAAGTTATCATTTAAAATATTTTAGAAGCCTGTCTTTTAAAAAGGAGGGTATACAAATTCCTAGATCTCCTGGACTATGGCTATCCTTTCTTTCTGAATATTGGATCTAGTGGAAAAAGTAACATTAAAACAAGAAGAAACAATATTTTTAAGGTCAATTACTAAAACGCATAATCCCACAAATCCCTTATATAATCCCTCAAATGATCTACCTTACCACAGAATATATAAACTATCTAATTCCTTTGGCACCAATAATCATAATCTAGAAATATGAAATCCTCACATTCTTGAGCGCAAGTACTCCTCTCCAAAACGGAAACATCCCACCCATTTCATTACACATAATTCTCCGAATATTGAAATAACTTTTCTTTTTCCTTCTTTTTACAAATGTATTGTAGGTACTATGTATACCTATACTATATATACCTTAAGCCTCAAATGACCTTCTGGTCATATAGAGCAATAATCAGATTCATGATTACCTACACCTCTTTGGCTTGGTGGCCAAAAACAACTCAGGAGACTCGACAACAGCAGTTTCAACCAATTCAGAGGCTCGAGTGTCTCAACTTCACAGGTGTGATGCGTACCATGCCATCGAGTGCCCTCACACTTTCTAGAATGACGGGACTACAGCCTGAGGATCTTAGAGGACATCTCAGATAGTTCTAGAAATTATTAAGGCCTACACGTATGATTATGGTTTGATGCACGAATGCGTACACAACCTAAGATAATGACCACGTTACTTTTCGATGGGTCCCATGCCATCAAGGGATTGCAGGATATGAAAAGGCAGATAAGCTGGCCAAAGAAGCAGCAAACACGCCTTTCTTTGATCCCTACAACTTTTGCGTCCCATATGGCACCAACATTTTAGTAGGCTATTTTTTGCATTTTCTAAACTGAAAGAAGAAGATGCCAGAGTAGTACTAAGGTTCATTAAAAAACTACATCTATTCTAACCTACACAGGGGGCATTTTGTTATAATAGATTTATTCGAGCGACATTCCTTTGGGAAACCAACTAATACTTTAATTATCATTTAGTTTTAGCATTAAATAAACAAATGAATTTATACCACCCACCACTACTTCCTTTAAGCTTGTAATTATCCCCTAGTTTATAAATTATGTTGCTTTCCATTGCTCCTTAATATTCGTGCACCTGATAAAGCCATATTGTGGTGAAACAATATTATAGTGAAACCTGTAATGAAGTATTTGAAACTTAAAATAAATTGTACCTATCGAATCCAATATTCTTAGGTTGGAACATGTGATTTTTAAAAAGAGATATGATGTAGAAAATATATTCGCGTACCTACTACCTTCGGTTTTAACAAATGACTTTTTTACTATGTAATAGTTTTACTATGCAGACATTTAGCTTGAATTAAACGATATCCTCTTCTTAAAAAAATACATTCATCTGGAATAAAAAATATCATAAGTGAAAAGAAGATATATGGCGATCCCTTCAGTGTCTATGCAATTTGCATAAGACATTGGGATGTCCGACTATTGTAGTAGCTATAGATCTTGTCCGAATAACATTATGCCGGCTCATGTGCTTGGCCTATCTTAGCCGAGCAGTCGTCGATGGATGTCACATATAAGATAAAATTGAGTTTGATGCCGTCTCGCGCGGGTCATGGAGGCACGGAGCGAACAGTTTAGCATCGTACCCGGAAGGTGTCAAGCGACCAGAATATACTGCAACTGATAAAGAAGCGCGCCTGTCACTCACGTACTTGTATTACAATACTTTCTCAATTTCCGTAGAAGTGATGTGACATTTCATCACGACGTCACGGTAAAGTAAATTAACAAAGCGTCGTCCCGCTTTTAAATAACATTGCCTTTTGGCACGTAGGTACCATGGCGTATCTTTTGCGTCTCTTTTCGTCTCCCCTACGCTGACGGTCACCCCCGTTTTATTACCAAACGGGGTAGCGGTCCTTATTGCTAGTCAACTAGTAAATGTAAAATATAAATTCACTTAGACTCGCAAAATTGGATCGCGTACTCATTATTTAAACATTTACTCATTAAATTCTCTGTAACTGCGACGAATTTGAATTATATTCAGTTTATTACAACGTGTAATTTCGATCTTACATTTCAAAATTCCTTCAATATTAAACGAAAAAAAAATTACAATATGCAACAATTGAAATTAACACGAGTAACGCTCATCAATACACAAAGTTTGAGAAGTAAATATGAAGAAATTATATTTGAAAAAACAAAAGGCCGATGTTGTTACCTTCACAGAGGCGTGATTTAAATACGAAATAAATATTGAGGATTATACTCAGATGCGATTTATAGTCAAGGCATACCCGAATATACGAGTATTGAGTTGTCATTAAATTCTTACATTTCAAGGGCAACACGCCTGCGCAAATTAAACTCGAGATGAACGCTGTTTCTGGGAACTCTACACCATCATTTGCCACGGCGAAATTTTGAGCAGCTGAATTTAAATGTAGTCGTACTAACTTAATTGACGATGAACATTCGGGACGGCAAAAAATTGCCACTGTTCATAGGATCGGAAGAGTTCACCAAATGGTAACGATCATCATATAGGGTTAGGAAGGTAACAGAAGCTGTAAGCATCTCGAAAGAACACATTTGTCGTATACTGCGCGTTGTATGTCGCGCTTGCTCACTCAAGACCAAAAACGAAAAATGAAAATTTCCAAAGGCCTATTGAAATTTCAGCATCGATTAATAACTGCAATTAGAACTTAATTTAGAGAACGCATTAAGGAGTAAACACATAATTGCTATGGATGATTCTAATATAGACATGAAGAGCAACACCAACAACGGACCCTGACATGTCATTCACCGATCGGATTGAAACTTTTGAAATTTAAAATTGGAATTGCCGAAAATCATTGAAGTTCTCCCTAAGCGTGAGGTTCCGCCAAAACGGAAAGCAGCGTTTTATAAAACTCGATGGGTGCTACAAATCTGCGAAGTTTCAGTCCAATTGCACATCCGGGTATTTCCTTGTAAATAGAGGACTATACTCGTATCACAAATAGATAATAGTTAACAGATAGTTAAGTAGTAGATAGACAGTAGACAGTAGGGAGTAGACAGTACACAGTAGATAGCAGATAGCAGATAACAGGTAGTAGATAGTAGATTATTCTATCCGCAGAAAACGTCAAATATACACATAGAACAACAAAGTAACAAATAAATATCAAACAAATAAATAATTAAGAAAGCCATCGACTGTATATAGTACTCTATCCAGTAAGAGGGATCTTCTTGTGTGTACATGAAGTAATTGCTTCACAACTTCAAGTATATTGTTATAGATTTTGATACACTGGTAATTTGCATTCTTTTAAATCTTTAAGGATGAAAACGGTGCAGAGAGAGTCATGTGGCAGGCACCCCTTGTACCAACAAACAGAACTTTATAGTTTTCAATGGTACTGGGTCGATCATTAATGTAAAGTAGAAATAAGGCCCCAATGCAGAAACCTGTGGGACGCCTCTCTTAATTTCCTTCCATTCCGACCTGATCGCCCTTAATGGACATCATTATTATTTGTATAAAATGCTCATACCCATCATCTACGTCGTCCGCCTCCCGAACGTGTCGCCAATTCTCTTTTGCGAATTCAGCTCTAATTGATTGAAGTACATATTTTTTCTGTCCTCGTGTCCTCCCTCTATATCTTCAATTTCGTTGTTTCAGAGAGATACTTTTCGAGCTGTATAATCTGACAATTTTCAATGTTGGTAAAAATATTATCAATCAGCGTCTTTCCTGTTTTAATACTCCTTGTGGACTGATTTATAGTTTTAAATAAGTTATGGCTTCTTAATGTATCCCATAATCTATCTGAATTTCTAGTATTACTTCCAACATTTATGTTAAAATCACCAGTAAACAATATGGTATATTTGTTCTACTAACCTCGACAACGATACAAGATACACCACCTTTCCTGGAGGTTCTAGTGAACCTTGAGGCAACTTCATGGCCTTCGACGAAAACATATCCGCCTTTTTCCAGCTAGTGCTTACTTATACCAATAATTCCTCGCCAGAGCTGCGATTATCTTTTCTGAGAGATCGGTGTTATTCTCTGAATAATACCGCTACTTTAAAAGCAGCTATACCATGATTTTTAATTTTTAATTTATTCCACTGTGAAGCAATTACCTCGTTATCGATTAGATATTGTCAAACTTCACCTTCGTCGTTGTCTTCATTAGCTGCGATATGAAAACCCATTTTCTATTCTCTTCGGCCCTAATTGACGAGTCCGTTCGTTGATCACGAATTGTTTTTATGTTTCTGTTTGAAGTTGTAAGACACTATTTGCGTGGGGTTTTTTTAATATTTACAATTTTCCAACAGAAGATTCCTAACTTCTTATCCGGCTTGTACTTACTGTAGTTTTTGTTCTTTTTGGAGTAGAAAAACTTTTACTTGTGTTCTCTCTCTGTTTCTCGATCATCGGCTGACTGTTTATCGATTCTAAATGCATTTTGCACAATTTTTCGGCGACATTTACAACTAAAGATTTAGATCTAGTCACAATTTTGATAGTTTACACACACATTACATTCATAAACGTGTCTAATTTATGATTTATTTCCTGAAACTTTATTTACGGTTCATTTATATGTTCTTTTATGTCTGAGCAGCATCTATCACAATACTACTTAACATTTGCCTCCATAAACTTCAACTCCCTAGATTTAAAAGTATTTCATACACCGTGTATACAGTCGTTGCATTTTTCATTACACTTAATAGCTCTTCATTTTTTGAATCACACTTTAAATTGCATTTTACACATTTACTACCACAGATGATGTTTACACTTTCCGCCATGTTTAATGGTACTTTACATATTTATTGTAGGTATATATTTTATGGACCGAGTGATTAACGAGTACATTATTTATAATACCCGGGCAGTATGAATAATAAATATATAAATATAAATAATAAGTATTTAATCTTTATTATTTATCGCAATTTCTGGTCATGTTGAATATTGCATGAGATTGTTAGGCAATTTGACAATTTAGATCATTTTAGCAGGAAGCGGCGTCGAGAACAGAAACGTGTTATACTGGTTGACAGAATTCGAGACCGCGACTCACTGGCTGTTTGACTACAGCGGCTGCGTGTTAGTTATTGTTTATAATCTAATGTCTAATAGAGAACTGATAGGAACGGACAGTTATTGGTGTGTTATAATTTCGGGTTTTAACATGGATGTATCAAAATTAATTAACATGCATCGTCGATACGATGGAAGCGTATCACTAAAAGGTCAGAATACTCAGTTTTTCACGAACTCCAGTTACGCAGAGATGATTCAAAAGGTGAAATCTTCTATGTGTAAAAACCAGAAGATTATTAGCGTCTACGAAGATTCGATGTTATGACTATTT
Organism: Oryctes borbonicus; assembly: GCA_902654985.2. Lineage (NCBI taxonomy): Eukaryota > Metazoa > Arthropoda > Insecta > Coleoptera > Scarabaeidae > Oryctes > Oryctes borbonicus. Next base: position 275,727 of record LR736945.1, on the reverse strand, counting down.
AAGAAATGGAAAAACTTATATTAAACCCCTCAAATATATTCGACATACGTTGACTGATTTAATTCCATTCTATCAATTGCCTTTCTGTCTATTCTTATTGAGATGTCTGATACGTCTCCTAAATCTTGTATATCGAATTCGATAGATCGAAAATCTCTTTTATTGTTGTACTTCATATTCTTCTATTATGATAAAATCGTCTACGTAACGTCTACCAAATTCCTTCGTATGTTATAATAAACACAAATATCGGCTTTTTCTCTCCTTAAACCAATCGTCAGTAATTTCTCGTTAACAAATCTATTCCAATCTCTCCTAGATTGATGTAATCCGTAAAATATTTTTATCTAATTTGCATACAATAGTAAAATGTTTGTTGTTCTTCATTTTCAATTGCTTCGTATTCGCTGTTTTCTTCCTACATCTTTTTCCATCATGTCTAGTGTTTCTTCATTTCTAACTTCATTCTCTATCTGAAATACAGTTTGTTTTGACTTCTCAATTTTTCTCGTCCTTAAATGGGAAATAGTCTTCTTGACCTATCACACCTGGAGATATTATAATTTTTCTGCCTTTTCTACTTTTTGTTTGTGTCTCTGTCCCTTCTCGATATCCTAAAAATATGCATTTCCCTGCTCTACTATCCAATTTACTTCATTGTTTCGTTAGCGCCCAAATACATAATCCAAAAACTCCCATTGCGTCTAATTCCTCTTTTTCAAGTTCCTTTCCTCTCCAATGCTCTAAAGGATTTTCATCATTTATAGATTTAGAAGGACATCTATTCCTGACATAACACGCAGTGCTCAATGCTTCTGCCCAAAATGTGTGAGGTTAATCTGAGTCACCTAGCATACATCGTACCATATATTAAATTTTGCGTCTCTGACTTTCCGTTCTGTTGTGATGTATACGGTAATGTCTTCCTATGTAAGAATTTTCTAAACGATTCTTGGATTGTGTATTAATATACCCTCCTTTACTTTGATATTTTCTAAATTAATTTAATTCCTTTTAATAATAATCTATAAACGTTAGAAATTTCTATGCTTCACCTAATGATTCAGTTGACATTTTTCCTACAATATCAGTGCACACTAAGTCAAAATTTTCAGTCACCTTCTCAAAATGAATTTTTAAGAAAACCAATTCCTTTCGCTTTTTTCTTCTTGTATGGAATATAATGGTACATTCCTTTGAAGTTTCTTTCCTTATTGTGTCCAATTCGGGTATCTTTCTGACTGCATCAGTATGAACATGACCAAGTTTTCTATACCAAGTATCTTGACTTGTGACTTTGACAACTGTTCTTATTATCTCTTCTGTTTCAAATATATACAATAAATTTTTCATCTTTGTTTTTATGACATTATTTCCATTATTAATTATTTTAGCGATGCCTCCGTTAAAAATAATCTCTGATCTCCTTTCTTCCAGTTTACTTAACGACAGCAAGTCATCTTCTAATTTGGGAGATGCAACACGTTCTGTAGCACTACACTCCGATCACCATTTTATTGCTTATATTTCCTTTACCTAAAATTTCCACTTTATTCCCATCTCCTGTTGTTATCTGACGATACTTCTTTTCTACAAAATCTGATAAAAATTTCTTGTTCGTCACTTCTGTAATGTTTATATTTGTTATCAACTTCAATTTTAACTTTACTTCTTCTTGTTCTAAATTTCTTAATAATTCCTCGTATTTATTCATAGACAGGCTCATTAAATAAAAACATGCAAGTAGGTTGAAGAATTCAATATCTACCTATTTATATTTTGCATCTTCGAAATATAGTTTTGCATGGTGATGCCTTCACAATTTAATAATCCCCAATATCTTCAATATAGGAATCATTTCACATAGACAACGCTTTTTTGTTTGATTTCGTCTGTACTTCGTTTAATTCTAATCCGCCGTAACCGGGGTCGACAGCCTCCTAACACTGTCTTTGTATTGCTACTTTCATTGCGAAGTTTTCTTGTTCCAATTTTGGAATTCAGAATTCACCATTATTTGCCACTTCGTTTAAATTTTCTCCTACACTTAACACTGTTTAAAATGCGTAGCCTGGGCCCATAAGCTATCAGTTATTTTATTTAAACAAAATAAAACTACTCTACTGAAGTTAGGTACATGTTAGTCCATATATATAAAACAAACGCTATTACCATAAACACAGAACATATCCTAATCTAGTTAGTTATGAATATTTAGTTGCCTATTCAATAGCTCAACATCTATCCATTACTGTACACGCGATAACAGAACGTGTTCGTAAAGTTACAGCAAATGTAAAATAGAAAGCTAAATGTAAGCCGCATCTCACAGAGAAGATGCCCGTGGAACACAGAAAGTTACAAATAATCAACCAGGCGGTATGTAAATTACCAGTTCTACAAATCTTGATTTCAACAAATTAAAAACGATTTTCAAGCTAAGACGCAAACCATTTTCCAGTATTATTGCGTACCTTCATTGCACTCATTGTTCGTCTATACGTTCTCGCCAGGTTCACTCGCATGACCTCTGTTATAACGTACCTCCCAGATATTCATTTAATTATCTTCTACCCTTTATATCATGTGCCGCCCTCAAGTTCATAAACAACGTATACACCCTGCCACTGAGATTCCCTAACCCTTATTCCGCGTTATACTGCAACGACACTGCCTGTTCAATCGCGCTCCTTCCCTTCCTGAGATTTGTTTAGTTGAGCGATAAAGACCCGTCGTCGTTCTCTCTCTATTTGCTAAATTTTTTTACATCGATCACATTTCTTGCGTCTTAAACCTTTCACGTTAAAAGGTGTGTTGTATAATAACAATTTAGAAAAAAAAAGAAATTCGGGAATAGTGAAGTTTATTACTCAAATATGCTTATTTCCACTTTAATTTTTTTTCTGTGGAACCTGTAATGTAGATTTATTAACAAATTTCTGAAAGATGTACATTCTACTCCAACAATCCGATGTCGATGTCCTGATCTTGAAATCATTACGACCCAATCCATTATCCAAACCTTCCCGCAGTGGTTCCAAATCCGTAGGTTTTAAAATTTTGTTGGTTATATGGTCCAAATGGTGTTAACCTGAAGTTATCACGAAGGAGATCGCATCATAATAATTAATTTTATACTTTTTCTTGAGAAATTTTGGAAAAGTTGCCGTCGAAAAAGGTTTATTTATTCTCTCGATTTTTTAATCTACATTCATATATTACTAAATAGATTAAGCCAAATGACACCTTGATGCAATAAAAACCATTTGAAATGCCTTGTAATTCCATGAGGATGTTCTGGTACAGTCTTGTCAAGTACGTTGGTTACCACAAGGATACCATAATACTAATTTTGATTATTAGATACATTACGCACTACAAGCACGCTTGTCTAAATTTGAGATGGTAGAGAAATTTTCATATAAAGAAATATAATTTTGATTCCTTGTAGCGCGCTTTTTACGAAACCTAACTAAATATGTAAGACGAAGACGATAACCCAATCTAGCGGAAATTGGAGGAAAAAAAAGGTCATCAACACCGCTCCGCCTTGCAATTAAAAAGGAACTAGCTGGATAAACATGTCAACTTGGAACGCTTTTCAACCTAAATAAACAATATCGTAACAATATGTAGGGCGTTCCTTAAAAGAAAAGTTAAAAGGTACGCAACCCACGCTTTCAGAACTTACGGAAACTTAGATGGTTTTGAAAACCGGGGTATTTTGGGTATTGCGTTAATTATTTCCTATTAGATGTTCATAGAAATTATCGATACCTATAGGCGTTTAGCATTTTTAACGAACTATGGAAATACACTAAACTTGATGTAATAGAGACTTAATGGACGTGACTCACATCTCTCAGCCGGTGCCGGTGCTAAAATGTGTTTATTTTTTTTTTGTAGTGTACCGTCCAATGCATAGAAAAAGTGAAATCCCAGCGGCAATTATATGGATGAGAAGAATCATTACAAAAAAAAATTATGGAGATGAGAAAGAGGAGATGAGTTATGAACGATTTCAGAATACGTATTTAATAAGTTTTCAGATGAATTTAACTAGCCATAACTTCACAATTTAAGGTTTATGACGATGGGCTCTAGCGGCAAACAAAAAGGTGCAACTTGATCACTTTAAGGCTTTCCATAAATAGATATTATATTAGGTTCGTTTCCCACACCCCTCGCCCGATGTCCAAAAGGGTGTGTGTATCTGTTTCTATAGTGATTATATTCACTTCTTTTCTTTCGTCTTTTGATCACCTTTCCAGAAACGTTATAATATACAGAGTGTTCTATTTAAAATAAAATCACCTCCGGTGACACGGTGATAGTGGAAAAAATGAATTCACAAAAAATAAAAATTGATTTATTTTTCCAAAAACATTCGCTGCTATACAAGCTAAATATTTCGTTTAATGTGCAAATTAGAATCATAAAGATAGTTAGCTTATTTTAATTATAAAACCGAAATTAGTTTTGAATACAAAACCAAATAGAAGATAGCATTTGAAAATTTTGACTGATCTATCTAGCTACATTGACTAACTTATTAAATTACAAAAAAAAATAGCAAATAACATGAATACAAATGTGCTAATATAGTAAACTGGAATACTTTTGAACGTATTAATTGGAAAAACAAAACAGTACAAGAAAGATTTAAGAAACAGCAACTACTTTGGGGCTAATTTGAAAGCACCCACGAACCTACGAGTTTCACTAAGAATTTCGAACATTATTTTAACTGGCAAAACTAATGCGAGAGCAAGCATTTATTATTTTCGCCAATAAACTAAAATTTCGACATGCATTCCATAAAACAAATTTAAATTTAGCTGTGGTTAGGTTTTGAGTTAGGCGACTGTAAACATATCTAAATTTATAAAAGGGATATAAAGTCTATAAATTCACATGTAAAAATACTTTTACACGTACAGAACCCAATGGACCAATACACGCTATACCTACAAGCACTAAGAACAGCGTTTGATAGGGCTTCTACAGACGCACAGACACCGACGTTTCCTTATTAGCAAGATCCATCGAGATACCACTTATTTGATTGTTTTATTTATCTAAAGTCCACGAAAGAAATTTTTAAAGTCTCATTACAGTATACATCTAACTCTGGCAATATCGTCGTTACAGTATTGCCAGAAAAGTTCCATTAAATAATAGAGTCTTGCAAAATAAGTATGGGTCATAGCTTACCTTTTTTACGCAACCTATTGATATAGTTGTAAACTGCGGAATTGTCGGTTGATTGTAGATAGGTAAGAGAACTGGTTAGATAAGGAGTTAATGTAGATAATTGAAAAACTACATAATTGTAAGAAGTACTAATGCTTCCAATTATTAAATGAATAGACATCTGATATATATGGTGGAGGCGCCGGATAGATAAATATAAATTGATTAAAAAAATGACATATTAAGAAAAACAGGGTATAAGCCTAAATAAAATAATGTTTCAAAAAAACAGTTATTGAGCAGGACAGCAGCTGATAGCCCGAAGTACGAATATTGTGACATTGTGACATACATTATTATCATACATTATCCTGCACAAAATAATATGGCACATGAGTGACCTATGGCAAAGGATGTTGAATTAGAATTTGATTAATTAAACTGAAAAGTAAACGTAATTTCGTAAACAACGGTTTTGTTTCTTTCTCTGACTCTACAGCTTTTTGCAATAACAATAAAGGAGCTTTAAACATTATTTAAACATTTTAACTGTATTGCTATTGAATCAACATTCCTCAAAACTATGTTAAATAAATACACTTCTCATCTGAGAAATTTTGTGAATACGTAATTTGAAAAATACCAAAATTAAAAATCTTGTTAACTTTCAATTATAAAATATATCCCTGTATTTTTAACTTTTTTAATTGGGCTACTTACTGGTTTTATTATTATGTTTACTAATAATTGAAACGCAAAAAATAACTACACCTGTCTGTATGAGGTTCATAAGTTAGACTCTAGAGGTTTTATTTTTAAAGAAGAAATAACTAAAATATGACCACCATCCTGATTTTCGATTAAAAACAGTCGTTTTTCTAAATTATGAACAGCAGGATCATTACCAGGTATTCTCTCGATGACATATAATATCCATTGCTTCAGCTCCTCACTAGTAGTAAGTCTACTAAGAAATACCCTTTCCTTAATGTAACCCTATAATCAATAGTCAGCCGGATTCGTACCTGGTGACCTAGAAGGCCAACTATTCGGAAAATGCCTACTAATTACACGATCGCCAAATGTGAAGCGTAATAGTCTCCTTACACGATTGTCCATAGACAATCCTACATATAGGATGGAGCATCGACTTGGATAAAAACAATGTTGTCAATATCATAATTCTCTTCGTAATGCTGGTAGTATACTACCCTTGCAACATTCGAAAATATCCCTACGTGTTTATCGTTACTGTATTCGTTTGTGCATGATACATTTCTTTGTAGAAATAAGATCATATCAGAAAATTTGGCGCAAAGCTACAGCAAATAGCAACCTTGATGGCATATAATACTTGGTGAACGTATTTCGATTATTTTATGCTCATGTCCTACAATTGCATTAATACCCTCATTAAATTCAAAATATGCTTCATTTATACAAAAGATTTGATCTAACCATTCAGCGTTGTTTTGTATTTTCACTAACATTTGCGAATCCGCTTATGTTGTCCTTTATGTTAAAAACGTATTTTTATTTTATATGGATATAGGCGAAGCTGCGTATTCAGAATTCGCCACACTATTCAATAACTCGTCTCCATTTGTTATACAACTCTATCAGCCGAAACATTATCCATAATTTTTACAACCGTCCTGAACTTCTTGTAAAACTCGAGCTGCCCCGATTTCATTTTCTACTAATGCATTGGCATCTTATCTGTTGAATTCACAGTAGCACTGAGTGACAAAACCATCTTAACAAGTATCGATCGAAAATTATTATTGGTACTCAAAAAAGCAGCGTGACACTTATTTTGTAATAAAAAAAACAAATTTAACTACAAATATAGAAAAAGAAAACCCAAACTCTCTAAATCATAATAATATCCACATGGAACCAAACTGTTAATATGTCCAGCACATAGAGCCCCTTCAAACCGGGTGTTTACTGCATAATAACCATATACTACTGCAGAACAATATTAACAAGTTTCGTTTCATTTAAAACTTTTATAAAAGCACTTACAGTATGTCGATCTGCATTAACTCCTCTTGACTTCCAACATAGTAACTTTGAAAAGAGCATGCATGAAGTACATTGAAGGCAGAAAAATTATAACACTGTAATCGAGATTTGTACTGAACTTAAAAGGCATGCATGACTGTTCATGTCAATTTTAATTTTACTGGATAAATTAAAGAATAAATGAGACTGTTGAAAAAATGAATGGTTCAATTTTGATCTTGATTAACTTGTTGTTTGAGCTCCTTCTAAATGCTTAGGGCATCCAGTGAATATACGGTTGAGATCACCTGTAAATAAACCATCTTTATTCAATTAGTGTTCCAATTTAATCTAGAAAGTAGATTTTGAATTATGTAGTTTTTCTGTTATTTTTTGAAAGTAATTTTTAGTAACTTTACAAGTACAATGACTCGAGTATCATACATATTATTTAAATCTATCCGTGGCTACTGCGATAATTTATAGGTAAATGTATTAGAAGTTTTCCATCTCAGTAAAACTGTCACAAATCCGCAGAAATACATAGTGTGTTCCGTTCAAATTAAGCGATATATTATCGATTGTCCACTGAATATTGTCCACGTGCGCACTTAGAAGCCATAAGATGCAGTCTTTGATCAACACTCTCATGAAATATAAAAAAAACTTTGCAAACACGTATAAAAAAGAAATTTTATAAAAAAATTGCAAATAAACAAAGCGATATCTGAGGTACTGGAAAAGATTAGGCTGCAAAAGAAAGCATTCCAAAAAATATATGATAGACTTTGTAAATCAAGCTAATATTTTGAATCAGCATGGTTTTTTAAAAGGTAGATCGACAACTTCGAGTATATTGGAAGAAATGTATGAATGTTTTTAAGCATCTCTCCAAAGCTTTCGATCTAGAAGACCTTTACTCCCAAAATTTGTATAACTATAGACCTAGACGTTCTATCTACATATGGTTGCGGAAATACTTAACGGGAAGAGGGACCAATTGAAAGTCAGAACTGGAGTGCCGTGAGGTTCTTTTTTGGGAGCACTTCTTTCCTTCAATTTTGTAATCGATTTTCCACTAATAATTCGGAGAATCTAATGATGTATACCGATGATAACCCTTACAGCTTCCAGTAACGATGTAAAATAGTTCATAAATGATTACCAAAGTTCATTTTTCATTAGATAGCTTCCTTATAAAAAGTTAACGGTCTCTTCTGAAAGCTTAGTGCTAATATTTTATTAGAAAGATAAAAATAGGTAGTTGTATTCAAAAGAAATTAAGTTTTGACACTTTTTCCGCTCAAAAGTCTTAAATAATTGAAGATATTTCAGTTCAATAGGACATGAAGGCTTGAGCATTTATTTATGTATTACAAGGTCTTCAGAATTTTCCAGTACTCATTCCCTTTCATACATAAGTTAGAAATGGCATGTGAACTACACATGTGAGAAGCTAACATATTTATGTTACACCCTAAATAAAAGTGGAAAAAGTGTAAATTATCATGTGTTACTTCGCATACATATAATCTTGTTGATAATATTAAAGTATGATATTATTTTTTAGGAAATAGCACTGATAAGGGAACACTCCAACGTGATACTCACTAATCAGGTTGTAACTTGAAAGATGTTTATATTATAAAACGCCTCTCTCCGTTTCGGTGAAATCGCACGTTTAGAAGGTGAAAGCTATCGCTGAAGTTTCAACAATTTTCGGATTTTTGCCTTCTACGGGTCTATCAAACTAACGCAGATGGGATTTCTTTTCCACCCTTACCACTATCCCCTCGTCCCCTTGCTGAGCAGGGATAGAACAAAAAAGGGTACCCCTTGGAAATAGTATTAATATATACATAAGGCTTATTCCAACATAAATCACGAACTAATCAAAAGTCGATTTAATTGGCTGAAAAAAATCCCAAGCTGTTTTCTGACTGATTTTACGTTATATGATTGGCTCTGACAAGTTTGTGATTTGTGTTGGAGCAAAGCTGTAGTTACTGCTCCCTTACACCTAACTACTCCCAGAAAATTTACGATCCCGATTATAAAAGGAAGGCCGTTGGATTTAGGAGATCGGACAAGCAAATGGCACGCCCGCTGGCTTCTATGCAATCCAAATTGAAAAAGTAAGATCTCTTCGGCAATTATATAGATGGGAAAATATTTACAAAGAGAGGGAATACACAGAGAAAAGTTATTGGACATTGCTGAATACGTGTATGGATGGAAACGTAATTGTTCACGATATAGATATTCATTACTTGGAAAGCCCCAGTCAACTTTAGCAACGGCGTCTAGTGAGACACAGTCGCTAAAATTAATTTAGAAAATTTTAAGGCATCCTCCAAATAAGTACTGCAGTTTAAATGAAGAATCCAAACAGCGTCTTGTAAGATAATAAAATTTATAGAACCATCAGAGATACGCTAAACCAGATCGTTCCATCCATCCGATAAAATATGCTCTTTCACATTAAAATGAAATTTCATCTGCACTAGTTTGATAAATTTACAGGAGGCACATTTAGGGATATATAATTTTATCTTTTTTTATTCGTAATAACGGTGGAAATTGCAATAATCTGAGAATCATCGAAATTTCATGGACAGCTTTTACTCCGTAAACATAACGTTCCGCTGAAACGGAAAATGGCATTTTGCAAAACTTGTTGCATTGTACAAATCTGCCAAGTTCCAATCGGATAGTAAAGTATCACCTTGGGGTGTTCTATTGTGAGTGAGAGTGTTTTCGCCTATAAAAAAGAGCTGATGGATCGCGGCGTTACTCCTGTCGAGATTTATTTAAGTGGGGACTGCTGACATTACCTTGTCAAAATAATCCATCTATATATTGGTATTATACATTACAATAAATTAAATATTTCAATAAATAATTGTGCACCAAATGTTTTATGATTATTATTATTAGAGTTAGTTTCAATTTTTAATTTTATTAGTGAGGATAAATAAAAGAGGAACCTTATTTTCTAGGAGTAACCAGCAGGAAAGAACTCTAAAAAGCTGCAAAACGGTTAATGGAGTCTGCAGAGAAATTGGGCCTCCAATTCAATATAGACAAGACAAAATACATGGAACAAAAAAAAACAAAGTTGCATGGTTAAAAAACAAAATCATCATGCAGATGTGCTGGAGTTTAAAGAAATGGAGAACTGTATTTACCTGGGTGTCTTGGTGACCGATAAGTCCGAAGAAGATAGTGAAATTGATCTAAGGCTAGCAAAAAGAATTAACTATGCTAAAGCCTTAAGCAAGATATTAACAGCAAAAGGTGCAACTAGAAATATAAAACTTATGATTTATATGTTAATGTTAAAACTTGCCACGGGGCCATGAATCAGGAAAAAATCGATGGTAGAAACTTCGGAAAAGGATATTTTAAGAAGAATATTTTCCGGAAATGTGCAGTACTAGGTTGGTAAATAGCAACGAATGCGGAATGGTAAGGACTGTATGTAGAAGAATAAGTGTTTGTTAAAAATAGTAGAATGCAAACGCTAAAGAATTACTTTAATGGCAAAACGTAATTTTAAAACCTCAGGAAAAAATATTATAGCTTATGTTTCATACATATATGTGTGTATTAAGATATTTACGGTTACGAGACGTAGTATTTCTTCGCTCTTAACACACCGCAATTGATAACACTGGCCAACAGTGATTTTATTGTTTCAGTTATTAGAGCAGTTTTAGGGTAACTTAATATTGTTGATTTCATATTTGCTAACAGTTTTATCATATTGGCTCTGTTTTTTTATGATAATAAAAAGATATGAAGAAAAAAAATTAAAATTAAAAATTTATTGGCAGATAGGCGAAAAATAGTTATAATTGTAATTGTACAAAATAATAATGTAAATTATACAAAATAAAATGAATATAAAACTAAGAAAGTATGTTTCATTGACTTTATGTCTTTATGGATTATTTCGCCTTGTTTTTCCTTAAATTCACCGAGGTTCTCCGGAAATCTGTCCAAATGGTTATGCAGAAAGTGTAATTTAATGTTTTTAATAGGACTCAAATGATGCAAAAAATGGTTTACACCAGATTTGGTAAATTTATAAAGAAATATCAATAAATTCCTCTAAATCAGTTTGGATCTCAAACAGGAAATTTAGCAGAAAACGTAATTTTAGAACGAACAAACAGGATATATGCTGTGATAGACAAGAATGCAGAAAGTGTTATTTAATGTTTATATTAGCACCCATTTTCTTAAGGTGAAACAGCATGTTCTTCATAATATTCTGCTCTATTGTTACCCAAGAAGTTCTTAAGCACAATAACAAAAGGCACCAAGCAGAAGCTTCAATATCAGTCATGGCTGGGAAATTCAATTCGTTAATGAGCTTGCGAATTTGATGACCATCTAAAATTCTAGCCTTCAATTTTTCTAAACTTACTTTGAAGAACGATCTAGAAATATATTTGAAGCACTCCCCTTCTTTATAAGACTTTAACAAATTGTTTCATGAGCCCCAGCTTTACGTGAAGAGGAGGCAAAATGATTTTATCCCTGTTAAGCAAAGACTTGTTTATGATGTTCGCTTCACCTACAGTTAATTCTTCTTTAAGTGACCATTTCTTTTTGGTCCAGTGATCTTGCTTTGCTTAGTTCTTATATATTATTTCAAAAACTAGAGCCAATTAGTAAAAATGTAAATTCCTTACTTCAAATGTAATATGAAATCGTATAAACATCTTTGGCAATCGAAAAAAAACTTTTTTGTTGGTCGGTGTAATAAATGGTTAATAAAATATTTTTTTTATAAACTACTGTCTCAGCTGGTAATGTTGAAATAATTAAATTGAAAAACAGTTTGTTATATAAGTTGGATAAAACATTTGTTACTGTAGCAAATGTATTATCTCGATAATATCCTCTAATACACTAATATTAAGGAACATTAAAATCCCATGCCATTTTTCATAACGGAATTGCTTCCAACGGAACCAAGGGAGAAAAAAAGGATAATTGATGCGAATAATTTCTAGTTTAATATAAACGAACACTGCGATTAAGTATTTTTCTATGAACGCTATTTGATTTCTCTGTTTCTTGTAGACACATGCGTTACTACGCCGCCGCGCCGTCACGATTCAATTATGCGTTTTATTTAGCGTATTGGCAGTAATGACAAAATGATTGACCGCTAGAGTGGCGCTGGTCTGCCGCTGACAGCGATCATTTTGCAGAGTACTAATGAAGAGTTTTTTCGCTTAGAATTTCAAACTCTCATAGCTCATTGGTGCCGGCAGCTCATCTGATAGGACACATTATTGCTGATGACAGCTTTCGCGAGGACATTTATAAATCGTGCAAGGTCAATTAGAATGCATAGTACTAGAAAAAATCTTTTGTTAAAAGTCAATATACATACCGCACTAAACTTTTTATATCCGATAGTTGAGAATATCTGAACCGTACTTATTTAGTTATTTATTTAATCTAGGTAATTCCATAGGAGAAAAAAAAAATATGTATAGCCACAACCAGAAAACGTCACTCGTTATTTTTCGGTATTGGAACTAAAATATATCGTTAGCTTGAAAAAAATTAGTTTTCATTTACATACAACCATGTTACGGCTAGCCAATCATACGAATGCATCCTATACTGTAAACAGTAAAAATATGTAACACTGTAAAGCAATGTTGCAAAAATGGAGATTAGATAATCCAATGCCTACTTTTATAGGTAAATTTAGTTTTTGTGGATCTTATTATATCTATTATACAACAAATATCTGAATTGTTTGTTTCTATAAAAATGTGTCCAAATAAATATGCTTCCGTAAAAAAAGTTACGCATGATTTTCAACATTAATGCAAGCAATGTTTTAACAAGATTATTATTTCAATCTTTTTCAAGTCTGCTGAAGTTGAATTAGATGTAACCTTTTTGTTTCTTAGCAATTAAGTGACAGACCTAAACAAAGTTTCACATTTTCAAAGTTAGTTATGAATTTTACTAATGAAGTACCACGTATGGGTGAACAAAGATTTCCGAATCGAAGGAAAGGAACTTTTGCGACAATTCACCAGCGTTTTCGTCAGAGAGGATCTTTTAAACGGAATACTGTAGATTGTGAGGTTCAAAAAAGCACCAAAATGCCGGAGAGTTCTCCATTAACAGCTATTTTACCCATACCATACCACATACAGCGTACTGGTTCCTAAAACCGTGTATCAATCCGAACTTCCAAGGGGTAATTATTAATTTTCATGATCACTATTACGACATAAAAACGTAGGCTTCTACGGCCAGAGTCAGTTAAAATTAAACGTGTTCCGGGTTTGAGCCATGTTTTGTTAAACGAAAACTCGACGTTTCGCCCACAATCATATGAGGTTTCTTCAGGAGAGGGAAAGTTGGTAGGCAACAGTTAGCACGGTAATATCTCGAACTCACCCCCAAGAAACCTCCCAATAAGCAGATTTGCACGGTGATTGTAAATCCTTCACCGCACGAATTATCCAGGGACGAGGAAACCATATTATCAAACGCCCTAAATTTCTCAATTATCCAAAAAACCATCCCAGTAGAACAAATTATAGCGTCCGTCGAAACATCTGTTAAAACTCTTCCGAAAGCTACTGCAGACCGAATTCCTTTTGAAACTGCCAAATGTATTGAATCGGCTAAACCTACTACATCCAACATTTCCAAAGTTCCAAGTTGAAATCCAATTGATCTATTACCATTCTTTCTTCCGATAAAGGCAACACTACAGTAGTTCTTGATCATTCCTAATATGTTGACGAAGTGATGGAGTTGTTAGGTAACGGGTCATGCACGCCTATATCTAGAACCCGACTTCCAAGCTAGAAATGGAAATTATTCATCAGACATTCCTCTTGAAGCCCAAAAACATCTAATCTCCAAACCACCTCGGTTGTATGGTCTTCCTAAGATTCACAAGCAAGGGATACCTCTCAGACCTCTTGTTAGCACTATAAACTCCCCTTCCTACCAATTATCCAAGTATTTGACCAACATCTTCAAAAAATACACGGGGAACACACTTTCCCATATACTTAACTTTGCTCATTTCGTGGAACTTATCTCTAACATTCACATTGAACCGAGAGATATGTTAGTCAGCTTCGACGTAACATCATTATCCACCAATTTTAAAAACAGTTATCTGGTGCTGCCGTAGGCTCTCCTCTCTCCCCTGTCTTGACTAATATTTTCATGGAATCTTTTGAATCCGTTGGTCTTGATTGGACAGATCTGAAACCTAAAGTATGTTTCCGATATGTCGATGACACCTTCATCATCTGGCCCCATGGCCAAGACTCTTTACCTGATTTCCTAGAGCACCTCAATCATCAAGACTCAGATATCAAATTCACTATGAAGGTAGAACATAACGGTGCACTCCCGCTCCTTGACATACTGATCACACATACATAGTTCCGATGGTAGCTCAGGTTACGCCGTTTATCGAAAACCCACACTCAGTGATAGATATCTCAATGCCACCTCACATCATCATCTAGCAGAAAAATTCTCAGTTACCAACTCCTTAATTCACCGAGCGGTAACAGCCTCTGAACCCAACAATCTTCCCACCGAGCTGAATCATGTACGGAAGACTCTCCTTAACAACAGTTTTCATAACAAGGATATCAACAGAGCCGTTAATAAACATCTTCATACAACCAGTAAACTAACGAATGATAATACTACCACCAATATAGCTACCGCTTATCTTCCCTATATCCACAACAATAACAAAACATCAAAACGATCTTCAAACCCCTCTGAAAGGATTCAAAAATTTGATCGGAACTAATGGTTCTCAACATATAGTGTTCGCAAACTTTATAAAAACGTAAAAAAGATGACGACCAAACAATATATTGTCGCGGAGAAACAATAGTAAATGATATAGAAAGCAACATTTTGAAAAGAATTAAATTGAATTATTTCACGACGACCGATGTAGCAAATGCTGCATTGTCATTTTGTATATTCCATATTCTGCCAAAACATGCGTGCTTAGGTGACATTTTTTTTTCTAAATTAAATGATTTAAATCTATCTTTACAAGGCCCACGAGTGATCATTTTCAGTGTAGATGAAGAATAGAAAGAACACAAATATTCCACTGGAAGCTTTTTGAAGTTTAACCTAAGGTTAGCTAAGAATTAGTTAGTGTTCATCAAAGACAATTCCGTTTTGTTTCAGCTTTACTGGAATGAATGCTTCGTTTTATGTATTCATTTAAGTTAAGCTATCAAATTATCCCCGTTAATGTTTGTCTGCAAATGTTTTATGGTACGTTTAATTTTTTGTTATAAACTATTGCACGATATGGAAAATACATTTTAATACCCCAATTTTATTGTTTTATTTACTGTTAATAATGACCACTCAGAAGACTACCTTACTCCGATTTTTAGAAGGGATTCACAAGAAGAAAAGGTTGGGAACCACTAATCTAAATGAAGCGTAGCATTCAAAGGAAACATAGTGTTGAATGAACAATAAAATGTCTCACTTGAGTTCTATGAATTGAGTTGTTCAAGTTTTGTGTTTTATTTATATATATAGGTACACAGAACGAATATTATTGAGTCAACGCAAGTAGGTTTTGCCTGAACAATTAAGTAAAACATTCGTTTAAACTACGATTTTAGTTTATTCCGTTAAATACAGTTGACTAGCAGTAAGAAAAAATGTAAACATAAATATATGCGAATTTCTATTTCTACTATAAGTGAAAGTTATTACATTTATTTACACTGCAACAAAAATGGTTAGCGGCATGCCACGTACTAAGCTTATTAAAATTAGCATAAGATAACAGGGAATGAGACGGTGTCCAATTTGACAAAATATTTTCAAATCATCTGCATAAACTAAACAAGAACTAGAAGATCTTCATAATTAATGAAATATAAAATAGAATTCAACCTGTCGGAGTCCACTTTATAATATAATAAACCTATTTACTTTAGTTCAAAATAATACAGCTTTGTTGTACTTCCTTTAAAAGTGATATCAAACTTAGTAAGTAATAAGTTAAATTATCATGATAAAAGGCTCAGTTAGCCTTGTGACATTTTGTTCTACGACGGGATGTGACCCCTTACTTTTATAACTATTTGCTGAGGCAATGTAATTAAATGGCATCCATTTGTAATTTGGTAACGTCGTGCAGGGTACATAGACGACATAACATGAAGAAGGTGTGACTGTGCAAGAGAATACAAACCCATCGGGTGTTGCGGTAAAAACAAGCAGCTGCTCTCTACTATGTCAATATTTGCCGACAGGAAAAAATAATTAGCAAGTAATGTTTATATTCCAGTTATAGAACTGGTCGTTTAAAATCTATGTACGTATATTATTATACAGTGTATGTAAAATTCATTAAAAACCTAAGAATTTAAGGGTGCAAGAATAAATTACTTGTATTACGTAATATGCCGTGTCTCAATAATATTAAATCTATTGGAACATATCCAAAGCTAAACAATAGTTTTGAAGTACTGGATCTCATGAACTTGAAGAATTAAAACAAGATATCATATATGTAAAACAAAAGCACACTTTAACTACTACGATTATTTATGTATTTATAAATAAATAAACTCATATCCGTAAAAATCTTGCTGTTAAATATATTATTATTATCATTGTTGCTACTTATTATAACCTCTGCTGAATAACATTGGGTTGGAGTAACACTTTTTTCTAAAATAGGTCTTTTATTCAATCAACTAATATTTTTTTAGAACAGTACATTTTCTGAAATATTTCGTATTTCAGAAAATAAAAATGTCCGTAAACATTCACTTTTATTCTAAAGGGGGCATGCTTTCAACTATGAATCAAACCTATGCGCGCCAGGAGTACCTCCAAAAAATTCTAAATGGAATGATCTACCCTCAAATGAAAGCTTATTCTTTTGAAAGCGCCGGAAATTGTATTTTCATATATTTCTATTGTTGGCTGTTGGTAGTTAGTGCTATGTATATTGTACCAATCTACGGAGCCATTTGTTGTGTGTGCTAGGAGTGAAATCTCACTTTCTCATTGTAAATATGTACAAAAACTGACCCTCTTTTTGCAATTATCTTTTAAGTTTTAATGAAATTCTATTCTACATGGACGAAATCTATACGCGAACGACCGCTCCCATACTGACGCCTGTGAATAATAATATTTTGATTAACAGTTAATATGTACTAACTATTGCTTGGCTTTAGTTACATGTTTCTGAGTAAAATCGAACTCAAAGAATCGATTCCGGCCACTTTCATTTACCTATCTCGTTTATTTTTCGAATTACATCCCGAAAAGGGCTAAAGATAGGGATCAAAGATTCCCAACATTCTAAAACATATAGCTCGCTTACCGTTAGAAATAGAAAATCGGGGTAACTTTTAATGGATCCAACGTATCGAAATCTATAAATAAAGTTGTTAGTTAGAGAGATATAGGAAATTTAAGAAAATGACGAAGAAAATTTCTCCTTTTGGAATTTCGGGCGATTTGACGAATTCAGGAATGTTTTAAAATATTTATTTCTATGATGATTCCTTATGCAGTTTGACCTACTGATTACAGAGATTACGACCATTTGGCGGTATCTTCAATCGCTTTTGAGAAATTTGAGTTTGAATGTGATTATTTTGTAACAAATTTATTTTGGAAATTTGGTTCGTTCCAGAAATATCATACATCATCTACTACAAAATGACAGACCCTTCGAACCCTATTAAAAAATAAAGTAGTACAAAATTTATAATTTCAAAATTTATGTTTTATCCCCCCTTGCAGCGACTAAATATCGATACTACCTTTTGCGTGGCAGGGCCAAGCACTTAAGCAAATAAAAGCACAGAACCGCGTTTATTGGGAATACCCATCATAAACTAAAATGGGAGTAATAAAATCTAAAACTGCGAATCCTACAATAATCTAAGCGCAGGGTTACGAGTGGTAGAAAGTACAGATACATCGTCTCAGGGGGAGACAAAACATAGAAATGTCACTGTACGTAACCGGCCGCCAAATTTAACTAAAGATATCTGTGAGATTTAGTCTTTCATATACCCATTTCTATTAACACGAACTCACACCGAATCACCAATTTTAGTCTAATACAAACATGAATTTGTTGTTTTTATCAACTACCATTAATGCAAATCTAGTTAAAAAGGAAGGAAAATAGACAATAAACGGTTAAACAAGGCAAATACAGAAACAGCAGAATTACAAAAAATCACGACAACTATTAATCACGTTACGTTATTAACTCCAGAGTATCAAACTAATTTCATGTCATTAAACTGACAGGCCAGTTTTGATTTATGTTTACTTATTCTATATTTAAATTCGCCGTGCCATACATTAGAATCACTTTACTAGAGAGCTGCAGATGTCAAAAAGTCTGAATTGAAACGATTAATTTTCTGAATTCATTCAAATACATGATTCAGTTTATAATTGTTAAAATTGGATCGGTCTAGAAACTTTGTTAAACTTGAAAAAGGTGCTTTGAAAAACAGATTTTTAGGATCTGCACAGACAAGGATAATAAACGTTACAAGAATTGTTAAGGTCAACTATTTTGTAATCTTGAGTGTTGTTGTGTGCGTTCCATTACCGTTTATTGTTATTCATTATAAATGTTAAAATGCATATTTTTTCAGAACTTTTGCAATTAAATTAAAAAACACGACGATAATAATAAAGAAAACACAATTTCTAGTGAATAAGCTATAATAATAATTGTTCTATCAAAGCAGTAACGAGATATGCACATTTTCACGTGTTTCGACTGGACCCTGACCGAATGACTGATAATTTAACAGATTGTATTAAAACCAATAACACAAAAGTGAAGATTCAGAAACTCTAATTCCTCCTTTAAAGTTTCCGTCCCGATAGAGAACCTTGGATCCAAATACACTAGTTGCAATTAAAGATGCATCACCCCTAAATTGTGCTCAGAACAGCAACAGTAGCGAGATGAATAGAATTCAATATTGTTTATGTCTGTAATTATTGTATTTAATTCCTGTGCAACTTCTCTAATTGAATTTCTGAAATAAATATTGAAATATTCTAACACATCAACTTCCAAATTTTCATTTATTTCCTAAGGTTCATGTACTGTCGATAGGGATCCAGGTATCTGCAATCTATTTTCTATTATGAAAAAATACGGATGGCTTGGATGAAAGCGATCCGGATATTGTTGCCGATATACGTGCAGGGCTTGCTTTGAGTGTATTGTTTTAGCCTCTGCCTCTGTTCTTAGTAGCATTATGCATAAATTTACTACACTGTAGTAGTATTTATTCTTAGTATAAATTACAAATTCGTGTTTTTTAAAGCTATATCTTTTATAATAATAATATAATTATGAATGGATAAATTAGTTATCTTCTAACAATTTTAGTAGATGTAAATTTGTTTGACAAAAGTATGCGTTTTGTATTACAAATAAGAGGTAGTACAGTATTGAAAAATGATGTAATATTAGTAATTACCGGCAATAACAGAAATTAACACATATAATTCATTCTCGGCAATCCGAACTAATTGGGAAAAGGAAATGTTCGAACTAGTAATAATTGGAATTAGCGAATATAACGACTTTTTTGGCTCAGACTCCTACAAGTACAAGAAACTAAAAATAGAGAACAACATTTTATTTCAAACAAAAATTAAAATAAAAATCAATATAGTTACCTCAGCGATGTTGTATAGGCAACCATCACTTTATCTCTACTACACTATAGAAGCTACAGTTGATTATCTGATATATTATTTCGCGTCTCTACTTGATGCACACGTGAAAACGCTTTACAGTTCTTTATGCGGTAAATCTTTCCCATGTGGAATCCTTTCTTTCCCGTCTTCATCTTATTGAGTGCTAAGTCCACTACAAATAATGAAATTATCTTTTCACCCACAGCTAGAATATTTGCATCGAATCCCACAAGCCATTGTGCAATTTCATTGTTGGTTATATCGGTTTGCAAAAATATCAGTAATCCCGCGTATTTCATCCATTATTCACTTAATGGGATTCAGTATCCTGATCATCCTGAACATCTAGTAGTCTACGTCGTAAACAAACTAATAGAATAGAATCTTCATCTTCATAATTTGTTTCGAGCAACTAATCGATTGGGCCATAGTTTTTGCACTTTTAAATTAGTCCCGATGGTGCAACACACCAAGCATCTTTATCATTGACAGCAAATTAATATTCTTCAAAAAAGTCGGTATATCTTTAACAGCTTCAGATATAATCATCTATACATAAGTAGAGACTTGCGACACTGCAATTTCTTCTTTCGAATCACATGATCCATTGGCTGAAAAACTTTAGCACTCTAATTTTAGTTTCCTTTCTAACAACTAGTACATTAAGCTTGTAAGTACTGGTGTAGTATTTTGCGCTTTGGTGTGCGAGCTTTGTTTGAAAGAACTCTGCAAGTCCACTCTCGTCGGCATTGTAGACTTGATGGGGTGAAATCACTTGGCTCTTTCGCATAATACTCACCAGACATTGGAGTGTGCTTTGCTGTAGAAACCATATAAACAGTGTGGTTTCCGTAACTGTATTTTGACACAATTTGAGAGTTTCTCATTCAAGTTTGTTTATAATTTCACTTTCCTCCTGGAGTGGCAACGTTGAATGTTTTCGCCTTAGCGTGACTGAAATAAAGGCTGCACTGCGCACGCTACATCTGTCGAAACACTCGAAACAGTGTTACAGTTAATGCTGACTGTACAAAAAAGCATAACAAAACTGATATTTAGACAATCTTCGAAAATTCTAGATTGTTCTGGTAACCAAAAAAACATTTCAGGAAAATTCCGGCGGTTTTTAAGTACATGCGGACGTGCCTGTGTAGCGTGCGGCATTTGGGTCTGTAAAAATAATAAATCACTAGACATAAGAACAACCACTTTACTATAGGAAACGTGTTATTTCTTTATAGATCATACATGCAGAATACATCTGTTTATACAAGCTGATTGATTTTCGGCCATGGAGATTTTGCTTATAACCTTCCATAAATAAAAATCCAGAAAACTTAAATCAGGAGATCTCGCCGGATATTCAATAACTCCACTATTTCCAATTCAACAGTTTAGAAACTCTTCTTTATAATTAAATATTGTTATGCAAGAAGTTAGACACGTATGTACGAAGAAGGTTTACGTATCTTTACATATTTTTCTCCATAAATAACTGATCATATGAGATGGTCTCCCAAAATGCCCATCCAAACGCTTAATCCAGTGTGGTCTCTTTGCTCTATCAGGGATTATGTACTGCCCAATAATGCTTCGTTTTTTTTTCGTTTTTAAACATTCCAGGATCAGTAACATTTGATTCCTCTGAACAAATGATCATGTTTAAAAAGCATCCGTCGTCTTCTCACCAACTAATTGCGGTACTCCAGTCATCTCTAAACCAGGTAGTAAACTGTGGCTAACATAAATCTTGTATGGGTTAAGCTAAAGTTTTCCGTACTTGAGTTTGGGATAAATTTAATTCTGAAAGGTGCAAAAAAGGCTGATCTTCAAAATTACAGAGCAATACTAACGCACTGTTTGAATATATTTGAAAAACTAATATTTAAACGTATGTACAGTTTCCATCAGAAATTTAATATCTTGAGCAACTTCCAAAACAGTTACACAATCGGAAGATCCACAGCAAGATATTTCTCTTGCTCAAGTACTTCTTGATATTGGTAGTGAGGTATTAATAAAGAACATTGAATTTAAAAAGTGAACTATGATGTGCTTTATGATGAAACTAAAAACCTAGGAATAAGAGGCTTAGTACTATAGCTATTAAAATCTTATTTTCGTGATAGACAGCAGTGTGTCGTGGACCAAGAATTTGATGAACCTTCAGAGTGATTAACAATTCAACATGGAGTTCCCCAGGGCTCTGTATTAGGTCCTCTTCTATTTCTTACATTTCTCACTTGAATGACCTACTTCAAACAACCAAAAACAAAACAGTTTTAATTTAATAATTGGTTTTCTAACAACTCTTAATATTGAGAAAACTGTTGTTATGCAATTCACTTATTTTAAAAAGGAACATAAGGGTTTTGAATATGCAAGTTGGCATTTAGAAACAAAGGAAGGTGTAAAGTACACACAGCTGAATTAGATTAATTCACAGTAATCGTTTAGCGTCAAACCTTTATTCGTTTAATTATGCTTTACGCTTTACGCATAACGAACATACGTGTTATATTCGTCAAGCAAAACTACGAAATATTTCAAAGCCTTCAAAGCCTCAGACTGCCAAAGATATGGTGAATAGAAATGTAATGAAGCATATAATCAAAGTGTATAACCATCTTCCATTACATTTTAAACCTATTCAAAGGAAACTAGGCATTAATCGTCCAGGATTTATTCCACAATCAATCAATAAAATTATTTTCTCTTATGGATACAAAACCATAAAATAAAGTGTTCCTCGTAAATAAGAAACTTTAATATTTTCCTGCATCGAAATATGTTTCGAATTCCGGGAGTTACAAACTGTCCTTTCCCAAAATCATTTGTAAACATACATAAAGATAAACATCAAACAACCCTGTACATTACAAACACGGGGAATTTTCAGACTAACATTTATACAGTCGAGTGGAATACTAAACGAAAGCTATAATAAGCCTAATCCAGTGCTCCTGTTAGAAATATCATACCGTATTTTTATTAATTAATAATCACCCATCCGTTGTCTAAATAGCACAAATAAATACGAACTTTTTATTATATGCACTAGTTGCAGTAATATATAAATTACAGGTGTTAAATAGAATAAATATTTAGTTGAATGTAGTCTTGCTAATTTCCAGAATTTTAAATATATATATATATATATATATATAGCTTTAACAGGCCTATTAGGCCCATCGCTTTACAATCTTGCGCCATGCTGCTCGGTCTGCCACTTTATTTCTCCAGCCCTCAACTCCTTTCTGCTGCAAATCCTTCTCCACTTCCACCGACCATCTTTGACGTGGCCTTCCTTTCCTTCTCATTCCTACTATTCTTTTCCATGCCACATGCTTTATTATTCTGTCTTCGGATAATCGACTAATATGCCCCAACCATCTAACGCGCTGAGCCCTCACAAAGTCAGAAATCGTCGGAAATCTGTACAGTTGCTTCAGATCATCATTCGTTCTCCTTTCCCATCCTTCCCCAGTTCGCTTCCCTCCATAAATTTTTCTTAGAATCTTCCTTTCCCATCTTTCCATCCGTTCCTCCGTGCCCTTCGTTAGCACCCAGGTCTCACAAGCATAAGTTAGAGTTGGCCTTATTACTGTTTGGTAAACACGCACTTTGGTGCTGCGTGCTATATCCTTCGACCTTAATATCTCCGCTAGGCTTCCTACACTACGATCTGCTTTCATAATACGCGATCCTATCTCCTCCTCTTCTCTTCCATTGTCTGTTATTTTAACCCCCAGGTACACAAACTGCCTCACTTGCTCTATGCAGAGCAACCCATTTTCGTCAGTTCTAAAAATCACTGCTTCTTCCTCACTTTCCTTATTTGCATGTGTCTTCATCCGCATGTACTTCGTCTTTTCCTCGTTTATCTGCAATCCCGTTAATCTCGCCTCTTTTTCGAATACACTTACTATATCTCTCAGCTGCTCCATTGATCTTACCAGTAAAATTACATCATCTGCATACGCCAGGCATTGATGACTTCTATTCAAAACAGTTCCAGACCTGTTTATTCCGCT
The DNA here is from genome assembly GCA_902654985.2 of Oryctes borbonicus. Lineage (NCBI taxonomy): Eukaryota > Metazoa > Arthropoda > Insecta > Coleoptera > Scarabaeidae > Oryctes > Oryctes borbonicus. The sequence goes on along the minus strand of LR736945.1, from coordinate 251,725 downwards.
TTTTCTAATAATGCTCTCCAGAAGGATGTTAAACAGCACAGTTGACAAGGGGTCTCCCTGTCTCAATCCGTTCTTTACTTCAAAGTAGGATGAATTGCTGCCATTTACTCTTACTGCACTTGACGTCTGGTACAGCGTCATCCTGGTCAACCTTACAATTTTTTCCGGGACTCCTATTTCTCTCATAGCTTCGTAAAGTTTATCTCTGAGTACCGAGTCGTACGCTCTTTTAAAATCTACGAAAACTGCGTACAACTCTATATTATTTTCATAGCATTCGGTCTGCACCTCTTTCAAGACAAAGATGTTGTCTGCACATGAGCGGTTCTTCCTAAATCCCGCCTGGTACTCCCCAATTTCATTTTCGGTTACTGCCTGCAATTTTTTGCGTATTGCCGTGGCTAAGATTTTGTAGGCCACATCCAAGAGCGAGATACCCCTATAGTTCCCACATACTGCTCTGTCGTCCTTTTTGTGTAATGGTAAAATAACCGCTCCTCTCCATTGCTTCGGCATATCTTCATTCCTCCAAACCTCCTTTATTAGTTCATAAATGCGTGTAATAAGTTCTTTGCCTCCATATTTTATCAATTCCAAATTTATATTATTCTCCCCTGGGCACTTACGATTTTTCATCCTTTTAATTATGTCCTCCACTTCCTCTCTTGTTGGTTCTTCTACTTCGGACTCATTTCTTCTAATCAACTTTTCATCTGCCACTTGAACTCCGCCATTTTCCTCCAAAGCTTCTTTTGTTTCATTGAGAATTTCGCTAAAATACTCCCTCCACCTCCCCAAGATTTCTGCCTCACTTCCCATCATTTTTCCATTTTTGTCCTTGCACACTAAAATCTTTTGTGACACTACATTGCGACTCCTTTTTATTTCCTGGTAGAAGTTTTTGATTTCTTTTCTTCTGTAACTCTCCTCAACCTTCTGCACCTCTGCTTCTTTGTAACTCCTTTTCGATCTTCTACATACCTTCTTCGCACTTTGTCTAGCTTGCTGATACCTCTGCCTTGACATTTGACTGCCATCCTGCAGCATTTGCAACTTTGCATTGCGCTTTTCTTTCAGAGCTGCCCTACAATCCTCATTAAACCATGTTTTCCTTTGAAACCTTGTTTTTTTGCCAATTACCTCCTGCGCTACTTTCCTTAATGCTTCCACCATATTATCCCATGCTTCCTGTGATGAATCCCCTGAATGCAGTTCTTTACATTGTTGCTGCACCTTACGCCGATATTCCTCCTGCTTTTCTTCACTCTCTATTAAGGTGTCAACATGAAATCCCGGGCAGCTCCGTTTTAGCTTACCTTTTTCCTCCCACAACTTTCCGTTGAGTACAACCCGTACCAAATAATGATCACTACCCATATCAGCACCTCTGCAGCTCCTCACCGAGGCTATCAACTTAGTATACTTACTGTGCACTATTACATGATCAATTTGATTCACTTGTTCTCTTCCTGGTACTGGTAGAATTTTAAATATATTGGTCACTATTAGGACTATGTTGCAATTTGCGTATGACCAAAACGTCTTCATTAATGAGAAATTGGTAGGCAATAGTAATTCCACGAAGAAAAAATCATTTTTATAGAATCACAAAAGCACTTATTATTAGTAATTATTAAGAACCCTACAGACATTTATCATCGATAAACAAACTATTTTCCAATTTCAAAATGTTGTTGTAAACACGTGGGTAGTCCCCTGATTTCCTTACTGAAAAAAATCTTGAAAATGGATAATTCAGAATCTCGTGATAGATTCGGTTAGGTTACCTTTCATATATTTTTAACCTGTCCGTTACATTATTAACCTGCCTGTTGAAAGTGAAAGTTGCTCGCGGTTTTGAAAGAAGAATAGCAGAATCATAAGGAACAATACAAGCAAGAAAAATTACATATTACGCTAAAATGCATCCTTAAGTCCATCAGAATCTATGGCACAAACAATACAATATCACAAGAGTTTACTACTCAACGCTTGCGGGACCAAAATTCGACCATGGTAAGTTTGCGGCAATATGCAATATGCGGCGATCTATTAGGGCATTTCCATTGAATATATGAGTTAGTATCCCCATCAAAGTTACCTAATTCCTAAAAAGTGCAAATGTCCAAATTTAGATAAGGTAGGTTACGTATTGGATTTCCTTGTTTATCAATGTGGGTTGTTTCCTTCTGCTATTGGTCGATTTCTGCCATCCCGATAGACCAGGGTATGCTTTGGAGAATTTGCTTCCTAACTATATTAGTAACAAAAATGATTAGTTAGAGTTAGTGACGAATATTAATTAGTCACTGTACGCATATATACGCATGATCATCCTAGTAGAATGGACTAGGGAGAAATTAGAAAGGAGATAATAATCAATGGCAATAAATCAGCAAGGTTTCCCAACTCCACAAGCTTCTTGAAACATATACTCACGACAACTTCAGTAGGCATACACTAATAAACTGATAATTAGGTGCATCGAAATTGACATATATACGAAGCTTCTCAAACATTTGTTTCACCTCGCATCAACTAAGAAAGTGTTGCAGTGCAGATGTTATTAGAACCTTCTACGTTGCCAATTTGTGCCCTACAATAAGTTATGCGTTTATATATGAGGGTCGTTCAATAGGTTTTCAGAAAAAAGGTAGAAAACAAAGTATTTTCTGTAAATTCTTATTCATTTTTCAACATAATCTGCATTTAACTCTGTACACCTTTGCAAGCGTTTCTCCAGGTTTTCTAAGCCCTTCAAAAACTAGAGTTTCGGCAGGTCCTCAAAATAGGTATCCCTTTGAGCGATGACTTCCTTCTTCGACGTGAACCGTTGTCCGCCGAGCCGTTTTTTCAAATTTGGAAATAAAAAGAAGTCACGGTGGATCAAATCCAGTGAATACGGTGGAGGCTGTGCTAATTCGAACTTTATTTATTCCATAATTTTGGCGTTTGAAACTACGCAGGTGTGCACCTGTGCGTTGTCTTGATAGAAGCTCGCTTTCTTCGCTCAACCGATCCAATAACGATGCATCGTTTCTCCAAGTAATAGGTGTAGCTGATTCCGCATGCATTCCAAAGCAGGCCATCACCTTGCCGGCCAATTTCACCGTCTTCGCCATTTTCGAAGTCCGTTCGCCTTTAAAAACCCACTGTTTTGACCGTTCCTTTCTCTTTGGAGTGTAGTAGTATATCCATGTTTCGTCCATAGTTATGTATCGACAGAGAAACTCGTTAGGGTTGTGATGGAAAAGCGTCAAAACTGTCTCGGAGTCGATCACACGATTGCGTTTATTCTCCGCTGAGAGCAAATGCGGCATCCATCTTGCCGAGATTTCTTTCACACCCAATTTTTCATGCAAAATTGGAACCACTATACCTTGCGATATGCCTATGGCCTCAACTGTTTTGCACACTTTGATTCATCGATCGTTCAAAATCATATTGTGGATCATTTCGGGGGTAATAACTAACTCTTTTGTAGATATACGGCCATGTTTAAACTCATTTAGCCAATTGTAAACAGTTGATAACACAGGAGCAGATGTGCCATGAACTTGATCCAACTCAACTTTGATCTCTTTCGGTGTTAAGCCTTTCAAATAGTGTTTAATCACCGCTCGAAACTCACTTATTTCCATTTTTCTACATAAACAAAAACTCTTTGCTCGATCAATAACAATGAAACCGTGTGATAGATATAACTGAGACTTTGACGGCTGCCTAGTGATTAATGATCCTTACTAGAAACAAATCACTTTCGATAATACGAGCTCCTTCTCTCTAGATTTTCTAAGGACTTCTTGATCCACCTTCGTACTTAAGTTAAGTTAAGTAACTTGAAGTTTCAGTAGATGTTATTATGGAGAAGGATTTGTTTCTAAACCTATTTTCAGTTACAGGGCGCTCTTGAAAACAGCGGTATATCAGCTTTCTTATTTCCAATTTAACATCCTCTATAGTATGGATTCTTTGCATAGCTCTCTTAAATTCTCTCTCTTAAGTTAACTATAAAATGTTTACAAAATTAGGAAGCATCTGCAACTATCTTATTCCTTTTTTTAATATTAGTATTAGTGTATCTTCGAATACCATTCAAAAAATGTAGAAAGAAACTGTTTTCAAGATGAAAGCCTCTTATAGATTTGAAATCATTAAAACATTAAGAAACAAAATTGCATCTTCAACGTACAAACACGATAATCAATACAACATGCGATATGTCGTTATTTATTTATAAAAAAACTTGTAATTCTCGATAACACAGAAACAATTTATGGCTACGTTGCAAACTAATTACAGTTCGTAATCTACAGATCAAAAAAAGATCTACTGATCCCCATTTCTTGTTTTAATCTAGGCATTAACACCATATGTGTGCCTGCACACTTTTAGTAACCACTTACGAATCCACACAGATGTTGTTAAGACATTAAGAATCGTATCCAACGTATGTACTTACATACATGCACGTGTATATACGTTGCCTTCAAAATCGAAACACAACCTATGTACATGTATAGTATACGTAGTTATATCTCAATACGTGTGAATACGTCTTTCATTTGTACATGGATGTATATAAATGCATAAATAAACATAATAAATGTAAAAAAACACCACTTAACAGATAAACTTGCACACATAATAATAAAAATACAAAGCTATATTATGTAATAACTGTATTCATGGTATATTCCAAAATTTTGCTCGGCTGTATTGACGAAAACAGTCAAACCCGATAATTCAAATATTCCTAAATGCACTCTTATTCAAAATACTTTTCTCAGATTGTATTGGGACAAGACACGTGGTTTTAATTCCTCGGGTTCCAAGCGGTGTTGGAGCTATGTCTTCTGAAACAGAGCCTAATTCAATTCAAAAAATGTCACACATTCTGTTATGTATATGAATCTGTTCCCTTTTAGTCCGAAAATGTTACGCCCACAATGTTTTTGCAGGAAGATGATAAATTACTTTCTTCTATCAAGTCGATTATCGAATTAAATGTTTGCTTTACGCAATCTGAACTGAACTACCAAAAATCACCTAAGTAATGGTAAATTGCAAAAAACCGAAAATTGTCGGAATTTCAAAGATAGCTTTCACCCCCTAGGCACCTGATCAACACAACTAAATCCTCTATTTGGGTTTAAATCAGCTACGGTTTCCACTAAAGCTTGATATGTTCCGTTGATAGAAAAGTGACCCAAGTCAAAAATTGCATTTTTTTGAGATAAATAGCTAAAATTAACCCGGAAAGCCAAGATATTTATACGGAAAAATTACACGATATTTTAACAATGCATACCAATACATTGCTCCAGCTATACTTCTTTCTATTATATCCAACTGTCAAAATTGTCAATTTTTCAAAAACGTTTGAGAAGTGTTTTAATATTGTCAGCGGTATGCAATGTCCTAAATCACTTTTTCTCTTTTTTAGTGCGTAAGTTTCGTTATTGATTTTTTGAATAACATTTGAAAAAAATTATTATCGTATCCACCAGAATAGTTAGCTCAGGAGCACATATGCTTCATCAGATACCCATTGACCCCAATAGTATGAGTATTTTTATTATATTTTATCCTGCCTCTAAAAGATATTTCTTTTTCTAAATTTGCACTGTTGATATCGGTTGTTTCACCTTATCCTATTGTTTCAGCTTTTACCAGTTATCAATTTGCCTTCTCAGTAGTCGCACTAATTTTTAACAACTCATCGGTTATGTAAATATGCAGCGTAAAGAAAGTTTCAATTGGTGTTAGTATAATTGCCAGCGTTCAAAATTAAATCCACTCGTTTGATATACAGAATCTATCTCAAAACCATCAAATTCGTTAGGATGGTTTAAGCTGATCGATGATATTCACCAACTGTGCCAGAGTAGCTTACATACTTCCGTTTACAAAAGTTCTTGAATAACCAAATACAGCATTCGAAAAAGTAAAGCACTGAAGTACAAAGTACTCATTATAAAGTATTTCAAGCCCTTAAAGGACTTCGAGCACCGTCAAAAGTGCTTGAAGCACTACGCAAAGTGGTTCAAGCAAAAGTAAATGAAATACGAAAAATAGAGCTTCAATTATTTTAAAAACACTTCAAAAGTTCTTTAAAGCCTCAAGTACTCATATAAACTATTTCAACTATGAAGTACCAAATACCCTCCTTTAAAAGTGATTGAAGCACGGTGCTTAAAAAAGTTTATCAGAACGCTTTATCGAGGTTTGATCTATACCCTATTCAAAATCTTTAAAAGTATATGAAGGGTTAATTCGGCGATACAAAAATTAAAAATAAAACAAAATGTATCAAAGAGAATTGAATAAATTTATGCCTAGATGCTGTAAAAAAGTAACTCAAAGTAAAGGGAGCAATAAAATATTAAACTATACGAATATTTTTAATTATCTATTATATTTATAGCTATTATTTTCTTCACGCTAAAGTCAGATTGCTTCTTTATATAACATTGTAGGCTGAATCTTTTGGTTTTGATACAATGGATTGTTTCCTTTTAATAATACTAGAGCAATAAACAATAAACTTCATATTAAAGACATGCGTGCATAAGCTGTAGAAATATTTTACAACTTCAGCCCTCCTCCGTTCTTTAACATTTAAAGCTTTTATTTTACAAGAGACTCCGACATTCTTTTTAAACGAGTTACCATTTAGATTTACAAAGGTACTCGGTAATCGATACTGCATGACTCCCGCTGAAAATGAATACGATGCTAGAGCAGTCTCACTTATTGTTAGTTACTTTTCAATAGTAAAATTTGTAGATTGCTCGAGAACAGGAGACACGATGCCTAACTTTAATCTATTCTTTATTAGGAATAATATCATTTTATTTTTTACGAGAAAGCGGTTTACAAGAATATTCTTACTACCTCTGAATACAATGAAATTATTGATATTAGAATATATTGTTGCTGATATGTTTCAGATGAATCCTTGAAAAACAAATACCCGGCAAATCTAAACTTTTTAAAAACATTTGCTTTATAACTGAGTGCACTTTCTACATAAATTGACATGTGGGTAAACACAATGCCAAATGCCAAATGCATATCCAATCCTTCTTGACGGTTGATGATGAGGCTCCATAACTAAACCATGCGGTAATGGTGGCGTCGTCAATATGCAAGACACTACTGTGACAATCGTTTCAAGTGTTGCTAGTGTGTATCTTATATGTTGACGCTTTTTGTGAATACATTTATTTCACTTTGCTCAATAGTTTGCCACGGCCACCAGGAAGGATTATATGAAACGTCAGCGATCAATTAAGAGGACACACAGCGAAAATACATTTAAGCAGGAATATTGGGTAATAATTGAATCCATATTCATTAATGACAATTTCGATTGTCCTACCTTATAGAATTTAATCGACACCAAAAGCTTTTTCTACAAATTGCCGAAAACTCAAAAAAAAAACTCAATCTAATAAAATTTGAGTCATTACTCTAATATGTAAGGTGTTTAAGATATCACGTGTTAAAGAAATATCGGCATTTCGCAATGATCACAAATTATCTTAATTAGATTAAAACTGAGGTCGGTATATCAAACGTTGAAGAATATCGACACAAATTAAAATGCGGGATTCCAAGTAATATATAGGCTGTTCCAGTAACAAAAATCAAACTTCAACGTGTGCAATGGAAACTCAAAACCGTATGAATAATTTTTATTTAACAACCTTTTCTGTAAATTGCTCATGTTCCACCCACGGAATAGGTGGACGTGTGTATAATAGAGCGCACATATTTGGTAAAGAAAAATAGTTATAATGAGAAAATGAATATTTTCCATAAAGTAATCGGTTCATGGATATATTTGTCGTCTATCTCCATAGCACTAAAATCGCCAATATGTACAGGTGTTAATCAAAAAGCCATATAATTTCATTTATAAGGAAATTGATAGACGGACTACAGGAAATGGATATGTAATGAATCGGTTTCCAGTCCACAAGTCAAGTCCGATGTATTGACAATTAAGTAAGATAGCTGTCAGATTACATGTAAATTGCGGCTGCGCGCATGTGTTCGTTCACTTTAGCACGGAACGGGAAGAGATGTACGGGAAATTAATGTTTGGGGGTGAGGCAGGCCCGTCTGGCCGAATGTGGCCAGCCAACGACCAGAACCGAGCGTACAAGAAATCAATTTAACAAGTTGCCAACCAGTATCGTACACTAAGAGAATACGTTCCATTCAACAACAGATGAACTGTTACTTTTATTATGTGTTGCCAACTTTAACCCTCAACTGTTACGCCAATATTTCAAAACGTTGCAATGTTCCTTACATATTGGGATTCGTTCACTCAATACGTATTAACTATTTTTTTTCAAAACAAACTAATTCTAGTAACTTTTTAAAATATCAGATGTAGCTACTCAGTTCAATAATCGCTTGGTCTAAATATTGCTACATTCACATGAAATATAGCGAAGGAATGCAAAATAAACGCGTACACTACTGCTTATAAAGCTTAGGACAGTTACATTAGTGATATCTAATATGATGATAACAATTGTGATTCAAAACTGTCCCTATGTTAAAAGTGGAAGGCGTTTCTACTGATTGAAAACAATAGTAGGTATTGTTATTAAGTATTAAATAATATTTTTAGATTAATTTAATAATCTGCATAATAACATAACGAGTAAGTAACAACATAAATTTTGCGGTTAACTTTGCAATTAGAATCTAATGCCCAGGAAAATGTCAATGTTACACACTTCAAAAATGTCAATGAACTAAAATCAATCTATACCTATTTTTTGTGTTTAAGGAATACCTACGCCTCCATTAACAGAGCCTGCACGATTAGAATACTTTTTCCATTCTTTTCTATTTAATTCGAGTTTCTTTGGGTCTATCTAGTTGGTGTTCTTCTTTTTCAGAATCGTTTCAATTGTGTTGTTCCACGTTTCCCTTGGCCCTCCCTTCTTGTTCTTCCACACCGTCTTCCTTTACCAAATTCTTTTAGGGGATTTGTGCTGATCATTCTTTGTAGACCTCTCACCAGCTAAATTGTCGTTCTATATTTTTCTCAATAGGTGTTAAGATCTGTTCTAATTTGTTCGTTTCTAATATGCTCTAGCTGAATTACTTCCCTCGCTCATCTCAGGTCACTGTCGCTTTCTCTCTCTCTTTGACAAAAACCACGTTTCACGACCGTGTATAGGCCTATATATTGATTTATAGACTTTGGTAGAAACTTCTGAAGCTCTTGCTGAGTGTATAATATACTCTATTTGCCTTCTCTTTTCTGTTACCCGGCTTAATTTCTTTTTTTCCAGCTGGTTAAGTCAATAGTTTTTGTTATTTCAGATGCACACTAGCATCTGAAATAACAAAAACTATTGACTTGCTCTAGTACCTTCCCCTCTAATTTTATTTCTATTTTCTTATTTTTTTGTCCATTTCCAATTTCCATTTTGTCCTTGTTTATGTCCATTGCATAATACTTCCATCTAAATTTCTTTCTAAGTCTTTCACTTTCTGCTATTATTTCTATGTCATCCGAGAAGGCACATTCAGAGACATTGACTGCTTCCTTTGTGTATACCACGAAACGAGATTTTATTTATTGTTATGTCATCGTCGTTTTGATCACTTCATCCATGAAGGCGATGTAAAGCAATGGCCTCAAGCATCCACTCTGTTCTATCCTTTCTTTAGAGGCAAATCTGTCAGATATTCTTACTTCTGGCACAGTTTTTCGTTACTTTGTATCTTTTACATCTTGGACCTTTATCGAATTCTGTTTCCATGTTTAAAATATTAAGAACGTTGCTTTGGATTCTGCTGAAGTTCTGTTGATAATTTTTTTAGAGTTAATACGTGGTACTGAGTAGATTTATTTTTTCTAAATCCACTTTGACTTCTTGATGATTAGTTCTATTTGCTGTCCAAATCTTTTTTCGATTATTCTTTCGTAGAGTTTCAACCCTGTACTCAGTCGCATCATATCTTTGCAATTATTAGAATTTTTCAGGTAGTGGCAAAAATTCAAACAACTTTAGGTATTAGTAGGTAGTAGAGTCAGTTTTTATACACATTGATTTTCCTTCATTACCTTTTTTTATTGTAATGCTTGTATTTTATTTCTTCAGTATCACAGCTATTACCCCCCTGAACATAAGAAATAAACGAACTTACAAAATGCAAAAATTATATTGGAGATTAGTGCAATGCTATACAGTAGAAAAAAATTACAATAGGAATTAGTTCACTGCTCTTATTCTTCTTATATTTCTTTATACATCCCTTTGTTGATCTATTTATGTTTTTAAACTATATAATCTGTTTCCATTTATTTAAATTTTATATGCGAGGGTCGTTCAGTAAAAAATAGAAAAAGATAAAAAATCAAAGTATTTTCTGTAGACTTTTATTTATTTTTAAACATAATTTTCATTTAAATCTATACACCTTTCCAAGCGTTTCTCCAGCTTTTTTTAAGTCCTCCAAAAGGTAAGATTTCGGAAGGTGCTCAAAATAGGCATCTGTTTGGGCGATGATTTCCTCGTTTGACGTGAACCATTGTCTGCCGAGTCAATTTTTCAAATTTGTGCGTGTTTTACTAATTCGAACTTTATTCCATCATTTCGGCTATCGGAACTGCGCAGGTGTACACCCGCGCATTGTCTTGATGGAAGAGGATGCTTTTCTTTTTCAAATGAGGACGTTTTTTTTTCGAATTTTTGGCTCAACCGTAGGTCCAATAACGACGCATAATACTTTCAAGTTATTGTTTTTCCAAGTAATCGGTGTAGATAATTCTGCGTGCAACCTAAAAAACCGAGGCCATCGCTTTGCCGGCCGATTTCTTCGTCTTCGCCTTCTTCGCAGCCCGCTCGTCTTCAGAAACCGATTGTTTTGACTGTTCCATTGTCTCCGGAGTGCAATAGTGTATCCATGTTTCGTCCATAGTTATGTATTGATGGAGAAACTCGTCAAGATCGAGATTGAAAAGCGTTAAAGCCGCCTTAAACTCAACCACACGATTGCGCTTATTCTTCATTGAAAGCAAACGCGGCACCCATCTTGCCAAGATTTCTTTTACACCCAATTGTTCGTGCAAAATTGAAAACACTGTCCCTTGCGACATGTCTGCGGCCTCAACTATTTCCCGCACTTTGATTCGTCGCTCATTCAGAGCCATATCGTGGATTTTGTCATTTCGGGGGTAGTCACTTCCACTGAGCGTCCAGAACGATGTTCATCTTTTGTGGATGTACGATGACATTTAAACTCGTTTACCCAATTGTAAAATTGTACGAAAACAGGAGCAAATACGCGATGAATTTCATCCAACTCAGTTTTGATCCCTTTCAGTGTTAAGCCGACAATAAAAATGAGACCGTGTGATGAATATAACTCTTAGATTTTCTAAGGACCCCTTGAACCACTCTCGTATCTTATTATATAAGAATCATTTGACAAGTATATTTATGTATATATATACAAGTAATCCATTTCTTTGACATTTTATGTTTGTAATCTTACTACAAATAAAGGTCGCTGTCAATTTATATATTATTTATTTACTTACAATATACCAAGAAATAAGCTGCTATGAACGAATATTATAACTCTTTGAATTGAACATTTTTTTTATTTAAATTGAACCTTTATCTTTGACCACAGAAACTGTTTTGTAGTAGCGACCAGCACATTGTATAAGTGTTTCTGTCCTTAAGTGTTTCATTTAACCAGATCGATTTTATCTTGTTAACGACAAACATGCTCTAATGAAAGCAAGGTTGACTGTTTCAACATATATTTGTTGCTTTATGCAGCGCGCATGCACCAAATCAACAAAACTAGTTCAACCGCAGCATTTTGTTAAAGGATACAAAATTTGGCAAGCCACCTTATTAATGCCAACTTATTAATATTACAAAAATGTCATTGCTTGTAATTATTCGATATTTCCTATTAAATGTTATATTTACAGATGCTTAGTAATTATTCAATTCATAATAATGCATTTTTTCATTTTTATTGATCTAGATTTTATTGTATTTCACACAACTTAAAAAAATGCAAATGCAAAAAAATCTTTTCAAACAGATGTTTAAATTAATGTAATTTTTGTATGCATGCTTCTAACTATTTGCATTTATCCTTAAAACCCTTTCATTGACTTACACATTTCGACCCGTGGTTCTAGCAACGCGTACATATATTATAAGATATAACCAAAATGTTAGATTGCCCTCCTTCGCCTCAAAAATGGGGAGAATATATTATCAAAAACACGAGAAAAAAGACTACGAAGTGATATATGATGTTTTAATTATACATTCCCCAGATACTTGAAAATTTCTGTAAAAATTTGCGATCAGTAATTGTCGCTGTTAGGCGTAAATCAACAATTTTATTGTCGCAGCTTTTATTAAAAGCCATTATTTTCTGGCGGACGTTGCGCGGGCCTTGCGGTGGAATATGCGCGTATCTTACTCCACAGCGAGTCCCAACACCGGTTTTTCTCCAGTTTTTCGTATGCCAGGAGGGAGCGGCGAGAGACGGACTATTATAAAAGAGTTGTTAAAGTTTATTATTCAAATCTCGTTATGTGTTGATGCGTTGGTGATATGGCGTTTCTGTTGCTTTTTTTTCGTTCCTTAGCTTATTCCCCTATTTTTCGCGTCGCTTCATCTTTAGAAAGTATGATTAAAGACGATCTAATTGAATTCAAGGTTGATTCGCGTTTGTTCATTCGCCATCAATTGTTTCATCGTCTCTATAATATATTTATATTAGCTGGCGTCGAGCAAAATTAGTAGATTTTAAGGTAAATTGTTATCAATCAATTATTTATATTGCATATATTTTCTACTCCACTCTTTACCAGAGAAATACTCAAATTTACTCAACTCTGGTATTAATAACATTCAAGTGTATGAATTTCAATTCATACACTTGAATTAATTTGAATTGAATTCAATTAAAAAGTATAATAACAATAAATATTTGTAATTTCTGCCGTCTTCCATTCTCGATATATGTATGTGTGTACAGTAGGCAAAATAAGTACTGTCTTCTCCTGCCAGCTATCGATAATCAATACTATCCTCCAGGCGTCAGAGGACCGGCATCTGGTGTCATCGAAATCGCAGATAACGAAGAGCACGGATAAATTTAATTATGAATTAATTAGAGATGAATATTATGAATTAATTAATCTGTCGAGTTTTATAATATATTTACATTAGTACATTTGATGGTTTATATCTCTACAAGTTTTATTTTCGCTTAACTTTCGTTAAACCCCTAAACAGTGCTTGCTTTTCTTTAGAATATTATTTTTAATGTGAGAGAATATGTCAAAATATATATTATTGATCAAAATAAGATGTGTATGCATGTATTTGCATCAAGTTGAAAGCAGTCCAAACGATTTTATGGTAATTCTGGGCAATGATAGCATAAAAATAATCGTAGATTGTTGAAAAAATATATAATCTCGAAAAGTTAACGTTTACTCACGACTGAAAATTAATGCAATTTTACATTGATACCTTAAACGAACTTTAGATGAATCATATATATGTAGAATTTTAATGAAGGGATTATGTAAAAGTTGTTTACAACTAAACTGTTCATTTGAAAAATGCAGGACAAAATAGTTAATTAACGGATTTAGCACTGTATACACAATTATTTTAAAATATTAAAAAGAAGACGATTTTTTGCTTTCTGCTTTGTTATATTTTCTGCGGCTATTATTTGTGCTTTTTGGTATATTATATACAGAACAACATTAATGCTTTTTTGTTTTATTATGAGTTATGACTTGATGATGCACTATTCTCCCCTCGTTTGTTTGATCAGGCGGTTTAAATTAAACATAAATGTATACAAAAGTAATAGCTTGCTGCTTATGTTAGTGGGACACCCTGCATCTATTATAGCAATAATAAAAGTTAACTAAGAGAAATATAGTTTTGTTAGAAAGAACTTCAAAAATACTTACAATTTGAAAATTGAAATTAGTTTCAATACGAAATCCAATATTCACTACAGCATCAGTACAGCGATCGCAGGAATCTGCAGCCTATTCTAATCTTCTAAAACCACCGAGTTAATGGTAGAAGGTCGGCATTTAGAGGTTGTGTAACAGACACACTATCTTTCAAAAATATTTAAGGACATTCAGGTTGATCGGTGCTACTTTATTTTAAGTACAAGTTCCTGTATTTTATTGCACTTTTAGTTTCTCCATCTAATAAACCACCGGAATATGTTACTAGCAGATTTCCAAATATTTATAATTTTGTCCCCAATTGTCTAAATATGGATATATCAATTTCTTTAAAAAATCAGGAATGCAAATACAATTTATTATAATTTTTTACGAGATTAAATTGCATATTTGGCTCTGTTTAGACGTGGTACTAAACATCTTCGAAACACATAGGGTGTTTAGTAATAATAACAATGTTTTATAATGATATGCAAGGAACCATAAAATCTTAATTAGGGTGTACTTTATTGTACCCATACTACCTGAATAGATATATTTTTACCGACCGGGAAATACACGAAGTACACAGTCCACTATATTGAAAGTGATATTGATATTCGCGCGTTCAAGGAGGAAGACATTACTTATTTTGCACACTGTACCATGTAAGTTGTTGCGTTTTAATTTTGTGAGTTATACATTTTACTCTCAGACTTCTCCTGCTTTCTTTGGTTCGTATTTTATCTCTTTTTGTTACTCCCTCAATTTATCTCGAAACCTTCGTTAGAATATTCGCTAATCAATTATACCAACAATTACATATCTTATATCAATTGATTATAAACTTTTCAGACACTAATTTAGGTAAGAATGAGTTGAAAGTGCTAAGCCTAGGATTAAATTACATCTCATATCCCAGTAATTGTCAGAACCTGAAAGACTTGGAGATATTAACAATTAGTATTGAATCTACTATACAATCTAATAACTTTCTATCAAAGTAATTTTTAAAAAATGATATTCATCTTTTGAAACATGAAAAGAATTTTTACAATCAAAAAAAATCACTTCAATTTTAATACTTCAAAAGTAGTTAAAGAAAAAAATTCAATCTAAAGACTTAGTAATCACAAAATCTGACTAGGGAGGTAATATTGTTTGGTTCTCAACAGGCTGGATTATAATTCTAACGTATTTGACTTCATTAAAGATAATAATATTTCAGAAATTAGTTTTTCCATCAATTCCCTTATTCCTGCAATCATTTGTCGGATGATAAAATGATGAAACAAACAAAAATCAAAGAAAATTTTGTTATTTTACATACACCAAATAAAGGTAACTTCTTGAACAACCTAGAGTCTCCAGAAATTTTACACCATCAATTGTTTAATAGAAAACCTTCTCTGAATGCCTAGTTGAAGTTTGAACCAACTGTAACTATTGAAGTTCTGTTGGATCCTTAAGTGTTTGTCTATAGATGGCATTCAAAAGGTTTAAATTATTTCGTTTATTGGTGTGTAAGGAGAAAAAAATTAAAAAATTCTATTCCTTCACATTCTTTGTATTATCGGTACTATTTTTAACATGTATCTGTTCCTTACACATATAATTTTATAAAACTGAGTTTCTACTTCATTCTATAATTTCTAAGTAGTGTTTCCAGGTATATTTTACAATTTAGCATAAATTTTAAGAATTCGACAACTTGTATCTGTCTTAACAAAAAAATTGTTACTAAATTTATTTAGCTGCATAAGAAAATTTATTTAAGAACTATTAATTGTATTTTTTTTAATTTCTCATGTTATCCAATGTTTTGTATCGGACGGCTTTCAGCTGACCTGATGAAAGCGTTTTTACTCGAAACCAGTACCCTTCCAATAAAGAGTCTGTAAGATTAAGACCAATCGTTTTTTCTATTTTACTTAGTTGTATACGCAGATGTTTGATTTAAACTAAGGATAATATTTTAATTCGTTAAATGCAGTAATATCCGCAGTTTGCAAATCATGTTTCATAAGTCCACAAAACTTTCAATTTGAGCTGTACGTCTACTTTATACAAGTTAATAAATCAAGTACAAAATTCAATACGCTTATTGCAATTATCAGGGTGCGGTGTTTGTACAAGTGGTAATTTATGGGAATGAAACCTGTGCTTCTTCAGTACTCTTACAACAGTACGTTATGCCGTAAGGTAGTCAGAGAAGATTGGCGACGATGGAACCTGCATAGCATTTTTATGGCACAGAATGTAATACACAATCATATCACTCTTTTCTTGATTGGAATAATTCATGTTGCTAATTTACGAAAGCTCAATCAACATTAATCGGTATCTAAGGTTATTTGTACCTGTCAATAATTGTACTACGTGAACAGTTCGGATTAAATAAATGTTCGGATAGACTCTTTTACAAAGCACATGATGCACCTATAGCCTTCTCCTTTCCAATTTTGTCTAAAGTCAATAATAATAGACCTATTGGTACCGAATGAAGTAACAGAAAACGATTTTTTCAAGATACCTAGTTAGCCATTTAATTTACTAAAGAACGACGTATTTTAGGTACAGGAAAAAGTTCTATAACAAAATTCTAGGGAGCTTCTCTATCAGATTCTGGGAAAATATACGGATTATGTTTGGGCAAAAGTTAAGAATATGTGGACTTCGGTTTTTAATTTTTTTTCTTCTAAAACACGTTCATGGCGTTAAATATGATCTAAAACAATTTTTTTTATTGGAAAAACACAATATTTTTGACACTTCTCTTTCAATAAGCGAGAGCGAAATGCTAGCGTTTAATTCCGAGTAATGCCAACGTTCAATCTCAGGGTCACTAGTTTTAACACAGGTACAGTAACATGATACTGTTTGCCGGTTTATTTAAAATGTAAAATGTTTAAAGGAATATTAATTAAAATATCTATATACGTCCCACTGACTATAACACAAAAAAGTTGACAATACTGCATATATTGCATTTTACTAGCACATCCTAGGCTTTTTTTAATTTAATTATTAGCTTCCATAAGTAAGCCGTACTTATATCCACTCTTATTTTAATTATTATCTTTGGCACATCAACAGACCCACTACCAAGTTGATTTTAGAAAGTAACTCTTTTCTTAATACGTACATACGCTTGCAACTTTCAATAGGTTTTTATTTAAAATGTCATGAATTACTAACGTATTTCGTTCAAATTCGTGCGTGCCAAAATATCCGCTTCCTTGAAGACAACACAACTACATACACCCTCTCCAAGCTCAGTATCGTCGCAAAGGAGAATTATCCTCATAACACCGAGTCAGTCCGCCATAGGGAAGGCCATTTTCGAATGCACCAATAACACCACGAAGCCATACTACCCTAGACAAGCAGAGCCACTACAGCAAAACCACTCTTGCGAAGTCACCCAACCTCCGCGGAGTTACATCACCCACGTCGAGGCATTAACCTGCATTAACCCCACCAAACACAAAAGATACGCATACATAGATTAGAGATTCTTTATTCTTATTTAATTTTAAGAAATGACTAATACAGCTTGTTGAACGTAGTCATCAAGAGATGTGTCAATAATACATTACATGCTTGTGAAATGTCGAAGATATGATACTTTTGCTATTAAGCGTTTCCAGTAAGAAATTTTTATTGTTTTAGGTAATATTTAACGCCTCTAACGTGTTTCGGTAGAAAAGAAAGCAGAATCGAACTCCACTTATTCTTAAGTTTAGCCGGTTGTTCTATTAAAAAAAATCGAAATAGCGTGAATTAAACATGTACCGTTCTTGAATGTAAGGTGTTTCAGATATGGGCCGTTAAAGAAAGAGCAGGATTTCGAAAAAATATCAAAAGTTAAAGGTAGGTAGGCACCTACAGGGATTCTTGATGGAAGATGAGATGAATTGAAAAGAGGTATCCAAAAACATCCTGTATATTATATTGTACGTTGCGGAATCTGAACACCCTGTATACTTAAACATAATTTTATGTTCTGTGAAGCTTGTCCCTGAATATTTTTTATTTGAAAACCTCTTTTCTAGATTGTCGCGGCGTTGTATACTTACTTACACATTAATGAACGCGAATAAATCTTGCAGGTGACTATTAATAATAAAAGTCCGGAATATGATATCTCATCTTGCAGTAGGACGTTATTAAATTTACATTGAATTTCATTAATGCATATAAGCTCAATCTATGAGTACGTATGCTTCGCTTCAGGTGTTAGGTTTGGATCCGGATCCGAAAGTCGCATAGCAGATCTGTTTCTCAGAATAATTTTGGATCCATACATCCGGATAATTTTGGATGTGAATCTCACTTTTATCGAATACCAACAGCACTAATCAACACTATGAGTAGTACGATACTGGATGGATTTCATAATAGAATTCACGTTCCGTTTATAAGATATATTTAATTGTTTCAAAATTTACGGTTTTTTCGGTGTTAAGGTTAAGGTTTTATTTATTCCTTAATAATTAATATTAAAAGCCTTCCTGTAAAATCGATTTTATTAGACTTAATTGTAAAAGGAGGAATATAAGAGAAGTTTATAAAATTCGATTACGAAAACCACAAACATTTCATTGATTTGATTAATTTTAATTTAACGTAATTTAATCAATCAAGTTGATATTTGTAAAGCGTTCGTATTAAATTCAAAAGTAAAACGTTGAGCAATTGTTATTGTGATCCGTTCTCGCCGAAATAGACCTAAGAAATTATTTACATAACACAAAGTAAGGGAAGCGTTTAACAGAACATATAACGTTCCACGTTATTCAACAAAACACAAAGATAGGAAACCAAGGCGCTCTCAAGTACATTAGATAATTAAAATCACCGTGGCCACATACAATATATATATCACGGCTATTGGAGCGCTCCCTTTTGCGATATTGTAAATCGGATTGCATTCTCATTGCAATATTACAAACCTCCAACGCTTTGAAACATTTTAGGTATACTTTGATCCCAATAGCAGTTCGGACATTCCTATTAAACTCTTCTAGAATCTTTTCACTTACAATAATTTTTGAAATTTTAATTTAGGATACTTTGGCTTATTATTTATGATCAATCCCAGAGTAGTTTAACATTTTGCTTAGTCTAAAGACGTAAGCATTTATTGATACTAAACCTGTAATAAAAGTTGAAAGATGTAATAAACAATTGTAGTGCAGTGTGATCAGATTTATTTTGCAATCGTACTAGCACCAACCTATGATCTTAAGAAATAATGTGATTTAGAATTCCCTCAAAAGATATTGATGTAAATATAGTATATCAACAAATTTTTATCTTTCCTAATTTAAACATAAAGAAGGAGACAATGAAATAGGGCCTGTGTCCTTTTTCTTTTTTATTAATGATGGAGGGAAACGTTATTGATACGAACAGTTTCTTGTTCTTTATTATACTAATGTTCACAGTAGCTTAACTTATGGTATTACAGTCAGAAGTGAGTCAAAGTATATAGTAAAGATGTGTTTTTGACTCGGAAGAGAATTATCAGGTATATTGCGGGGATTGATAGAGACAGTCTTGAAAATCTTACTTAAAAGAAACTGGAATATTCTTCTCATGGTAGCGATACATGTATTGGAACTTTCAATTTATATATATGAAAATATGGACAACTTTTTCTGTAGTAACGATATTTGCCAGCACAATACTTAGAGGAAAATTTGATTTTTACATACCTAGTTATTCACTCAAGTTAACAGAAGACTTCCCCCGTATTCTGGGTCTGCGTATCTTCAATGCATTACTTCGCCACTTGAAAAGCAATTGTAAAAGTGCTGCTTGCTGTGTAGTCGCATATATTCCTTTAATGAATATTCTGTATTGTTGGATAGTGTTTTGTATAATTTGTTTATATTGCGACATATATAGCTCTTTTTATGTAATATGGGATAAAGTGTGTGTTATTATTATCATTTTCCTCCACTCGTCTAGAACGCCGTCTCCCCGCCTCTCAACTTACTGTTAATTATCTTTAATGTTGTCTTTTACCTCTCCGGAGGAAGGCTAACATCAGATTATTATTATTATTCTTATTAAATACAGACTTTTTTAAATTGAAAAATTGTTTAATTTGACTTAAATCTATTCAATAAATTTTAGCTTTTGCTTAGTCTTATACCGATATATACATTACCAATAATTTGATCTAAACTAGTGATAAAACAAAAAAAAAACAAACTGTTTTTTTTCAAAATATATGATTTTTATTTGAAAAAGAACAAGATGGTTGCGTTTTCTTTTCAAAATTTGATGTCTTTTCAAAAAATTATTAAATTTTAGTTTTCTTGAAACAATTTATTTTGAAGAAAATACAAAAACAAACACCAAGAACTTCAAGAAACATTTTTTCTTTGTTATAAAATTTGTAAATGTTAGTACTAGTAGTAATTCAAATAATTTTAAAAAATTCATTCTAACAACTATTAAGGTCTACTCAAGTAAATTAAATGTATGGATTGTTGTTTACATTAATGCAGGATGCAGGTGTTCAAAGCATCATCATTAGAGCATAGAAAATTCACAAAAATAAGAGTAAATTAAAGCTAGCCCCACACGATAAAATTCGGTATTACAGCAACTATTACAACAACACACTTCCTTTAATGTCTGTCGTTTCATCGGTGTTTATCCAAAAATAAATGTATCCTAGTTTTGACCTAATTTTATTGTTTATCGAACTGCTTAAGAAGTACGTAACATTTTCTAATTGTCGAAAGATGGGAAATATCTTGCTTAGAATATTTCTAATTTTTAATGCTCTTTACTCGTTACTAACAACCTACTGTGCGTTCTGCCATACCAAACATACACATACAATACCTAACGCAACGTCAAACCCAACGTCGCATCTCTATCTCTCCCGTTAAATTTAACGTGCCGTAATAGTGCTTTTTGACAGTTTTTCCGGGTATGTATCAGAAAAGCTGTCCAAAAGCTCTATTCGTCTAAAACTACTCTTGGTTCCAACAAATTATATTTGTTGAACGCACATTGCTTGTTCATTAAAAGAAAAAATAAAGGATTTTTTAACAATAACAAACGCGTTTTTTCCATGTTTTTTTAGCTAAGAAGAAAAAAATATTCTTTTTACATCGCTATTCATGACATAATTAATGCAATTTTTTGAAAAATTGTAACAAATTCAAAATTTCGTAATAGCTTATGTTTGCAAATTGAACTAACAACTTTTTTATTCATAAAAGACGTAGTGCTTCATAACTGACTTCAGTTTGCCAAATCTTTTTGGACTGATGACTATCTCATCTGCATTCAAACTAAACTTGCAGTATCTACGAATTCATTATGTGGATTTCTTAATTTAATGTACTTACTGAAGGAGAATTACATACAGAATAATATACGATATGAACTTTATAAATTATCACAGATAAGTTAGTCATTTGTTCCACTTAAAAAAGTAACTCAAATACAGTGCATCGTATTTTACATCCTATTAATATCTTAAGTTTTAGCGCAGACAAAAAATTAAAACAATACACCTCCCAGAGGATATAGGAAGGGGAACTGTTCTAAAAGATTACTAACTCAATTCTAAGATAAAAGTTAGGGGTTCTAACTCAATTTACCAGTATTGTACGAAAGAATCAATAATTAAAAAGACAAATCTGAACTATATATAATTCTTGTAATAATGACGTTGATATCGAAAACGAATTTAGAATTCGCTGTTATTGCAGGTAATGAATTTTTTACTTGTCGGTATTTAGCTAGTTATTGCCCTAACAGAATTGAATCTTTAACTAAAACATATTAAATTACTCGGTTATTGTTGTTAAAGGAAATAACAAAATATTTACTTAAACCATATATTTCACCAAACTAAATCGACAAACCTGTTTAATGTGTTGTTAAGTTTCTCCCGCGCATTTGTACTACTAATTAATAGTTTGCTATTTGTGTATTTGCAAAGCAGCTGATCTTTAATGCAGCTGCAAGTCACATCGGCTTTTGTAAATAATGGAATTAAATAGAAACATCAAGGTAATTAGATATTTTTAATTGCAAAATAAAATATTCAAGTACACTTGGAAAAATTGTCGCTAGAGCGGTAGTTCAAATTTTATTTGAGTATTTATTGAAGTTTGCGGCAGTACACCGGAACACTTTTCATATTAACTAGAGTCTACAAAATGGTCATTGATTTTAGTGTCTGCATGGTTTCATATGTATTTAACATATATATATGTATATATATATATGTATATATATATATGTATATATATATATGTATATATATATATGTATATATATATAACATATATTATAACACATTTTAGATGTTGCAAAATGTTTCGAAATAAAATTCTGAAAAGTTCTGATTCTGGCAAAATATACAGGCTCTTCCATTCGAAAAAATTGAAGTACCATGAATCAAACATGGCAATGATTTCGATGAGTATCTTGTGGACGCTAATTGATAAAAAAAATGTCTATGTATTACAGAAAATTTCATGAAAAATTCAATCGAATAAAATATGATTCGGAGTTCTAATGTGTAAAATATCGATCGTTGAAGAGACATAATTCCATCTTATACGCATAACTCGTCTCCGAATATTTTTGATTTAACAACTTTGCTCTAAATTGTTCAGGAAATGAATTGTCTTCCGCCCATGCACTAGGTATAAGACAAGATTTCTAAAAGTAAGTACATGGCTATACTTTGCCTAGAACGATTACCATCGCAGTTGGTAGTAGTTTTGCGAAATAAAATTAAAAGCAAGACACCAACGGGTGTTACCTCTACTGCTAATAATATGCTCTGCTACATTTTCAATTAAATATTTTTTCAATCTGGCACAAGTTATTTGATGTGGTATCAACAAAAGATTCTGATTTTAAGAAAGATTTTGTTAGAAGTAAATTATGACTGAAAATGAGAAATTTTTCAGCAAAATAGTGATCCAAAATATGCAGGGGATATTATTTGTCAAATAATTCTCAATCATTACTGGCTGCTGTTTATAAGATTCTATAATTGTATGATGTGCAAATTATGTTATAAGATTACAGAAATAAACTATTAAATTTAAAAGGAACTGAATCTCAATTGTAATGGGCATCTACTTACCGCATTAATGTATCACAAACGGTAGCCCCAAATTATTTATTACACCTTCTGAAAGATTAAACCACTAACCGAGTTACCCAGACTACGGCCGAATTAAAATGTTTACTGCATAAGAGCCTAAGCACTGACCTATTTGGAGCTTTATTGCATTATTTTCCTCGGTATTTGAAAAGAAACAACGAAAAAGCTTTAATTATCGCCAATTTTAAATGAAAAGCAATTTAATAATCCTTTAGTGTTTCATTTAACAGAAAACCAGTTTTCGGAGTAAAAAGAAACTTGACTTGAATCTAGTATAAAACATATTCTATTGTTTTCTGCTTTAAAGTTTTTTAAATTTATTTTAAAAATCGTGAATTAAAACTAATACTGTACAATTAGGCGATTAAATACACACAATTATTTAAAATTCCAATTTCGGTAAAAAGTGTTTTATATTTGGGTTTAGAAGAAGTTGCATTAAAATAAGGAAGAAATTGAGAACTAAAACGATGTTTAGAAGAGGTAAGCTTTCATAAACTTTAGAGTTAAAGAGCGCATTTTCTAAGTTCGTCTGCTTCCATGTGGCTTAACGAGCATTTAGGTAGAATGGAATAAGTTTATGAACATAATAATTTTTAATTTATTTCATGGTACTGTAAATCGTAGCACACATTGCCACAATCGTATCAGATAATACTTTTTGTGAAAGAAAACAAAACGTAATCGTTAGTCTTTAATGCTACTTTTGTGCAATTATAAACTCACTTAAATAAACCTTTGACAATGGATGGTGAAATGTGTACGTTCTTACAAGATTAGTATGTGTTTCTGGAAACAATGAATACGTTTGAAGGTATAAAATTATTACGCTGCTTTCTGTGTATTCTTACTAATTGATGTTGTTAATGTTTTCGTGCTCTCAAGCCTCTAATCTGTATACGGAAGCATCTTCTTTTGCCAAATTTGTTTGTTTAAATTTGTAAGTTGCAAAAATTATACATTTGAAAAAATTGTAAGAATTACAATATATAAAATGTATATAAAGCAACAAAGTAGAAATATACAGTATATATCATTATCTGACAACAAGAAATGATATAACCATGTCTTTCTTTATTGCAGAAACATATAAGATTAATACTTGAAACAAGCTGCCATGAATCTTGTACAGAAATTTTAAAATGCATGAAATATCAATTTACTTATACAAGCTTTTAACGTACATTCCTCAAAATATCAGAAAATTTTCAGCATATACAGATATACATAATTAAGAAATTAAAAATATTACGGATTCCAGAATTTTCAATAGACCCCCATCCTGCATCCCTGACTTGCCTAATGTCTGAATATTTAAGTGTAAATTAAAGAGAAATCTAATTGAACACACTGAATATATAAAAACCGAGAAGGACCTTAACGGTCCAAAACTATTCTATTTTATTCCAAATGGCCTTATACTTATATAAGGCATCACAAAATTGCAAGATGTTATATTTACATATTTTCAAAGTTTAAAATTAAAAAAACAAAAATTAAAAATTAATTAATTGTTAGAAATGTTTTATATCATAATCTATCACCTATTATATTCTTAGAACCATATTTGACACTTCTGGTCCTCTTGCAGAATTACGTTCTTTCGGTTTTTATCTAAATAATAAAGAATTCAGCAACAGCATAAAAAAAATTAAAAGAAGGATAATTTCCCTCATTTTACGTTAATAAATATTTGAATGAGCACCCGCGGAAACGAAATTAAATGTCCACGTGCGAGAGTTTATAAATACGTATATGTACGTACGTATAATTGTTTATGAGCAATTAAAGTTTACTCAAGGCGCTTAAAGAATTTCCGAAGTGAGAGAATGAAAATACGTTTGTATGTAGGAAAATTACAAACCTGACTCGGGATGTGCGAAAATGAGAAACCAGCAGCAAATTGTTAGAGAAGAGTAGCAGGGCGCGCTGGTGGTATTCACGTGTCGGCCGAGATGGTAGTATGCTCGGAGACGTCCTGTTTGCCGCGAGTTCCGTCCGAATACTGCCGCGTTTTGGGTGAACGCAAGCCGGCAAAGTTTCACGAGTGATAGTCGCGTGCGATACGTCGTAGTTTAGCGACTGGTGCCCGAGCTGGGCATCGACGTTGTGGGAGAGGCTACTACACCATATTACACCACGCCTCCTCCACAGAAACGTTCGAAACAAATACGAAACGCTACGGAGGGCGAAGTAACTGTTGCTCTTGTACAGAGAGGCCTGAGGGATGACGTTCCTTTACGGAAATCTGCACAGGAATGCAATTTCATCATGAGCATAGAGCCGGCGGACTTGTGTTCTATCTACTCCTGATCACAGAATCCGGCCACATGGAAAACAAAGTTATAAGTCGTGGTTACGGTTTCATTACACACACACACATACACATTTAGGGTAAATACTTTGGCGCATATGCCATCATTGAAGAAATCCAAAAAATGACGATAACGCAAAAAAGAGGATGGCGCAAGGTAATTTGTAACTTCATCACATGGTTCGTAGGTAATTGCGGATAGCGAGGGAGTCTACGGGGTCACGGGGTGAGTGGAGGTGGAACACACCGAGAACTAATTAATAATTGGTGAACCGGCAACAGTTGTAATCAGTACCGGAGCCGCGGTGGTAGCAAAGTAACAGCAGGACGAAGTGAAACGAGGAAACAATGTGGTCGGTTGAGATACTTAATATACTACGGGCTGAAGTAATGAACATAAGATGAAACAGAAACAACGATAAACGTCCTTAACACCTCGTGATGAATGGCTTAAACGTAATATACTCCTCGGTGGGTTATTAAGCGGCTCCCGCCGCTTATTGAATGGAGCTCACGCCCCGCACGTTCAGAGAACTACGCGACTACGTTGACTTCCAGGTCCCAAAGGTCGGAGTCGAAAAAGACCTAGCACGTTTCGTTTCGGAAAAAGGGGGAAATCGCTCAAATAACAATCAAAGACGATTGGCGGAACACTGGGTACGGGGCACTACCGCTCACCCATAACTCAACGAGCCTCTATCGCACTCCGCCAGACCGCACTTAATCCCTTAACACTCTACGCCTCGCACAAACTCTTATAAATAAATTTGTTACCAACTCTTTTATAGAGGAGTAATCATATAAAAAAGAAATACGATATATTTTACGATCATGGAAAACTAGCGCGTCTATGACACAGAATGTAAAAATATATAAATATCTCCCCTGCCGTACCGTTCTAACCTCACTACTCGATACTGTTTGCTACATTCATTCACCCTACTCGGTTAAACGGCTTTCGTATTCACGTGTACTGTTACGTCGTAGTAAACCCAGTTAAAACCGCCAACATGAAAAACGCTAACAGGTCAGGACCGGCTCAAGAATATTAATCGCACGGTGTCATCACGTTATATGTATGCATACAGAATGTCCGGTGTATAGTATACGTTTATGGATGGCATGCTAGTAGATCTTGATTGCAGTTACGATACATATCCAACACAGTCGTCCAACCGTGCCGTGCATATGTTCTAGGGAAAGCGGTACACAGTCAGACAATACTACTTCTGCGTGTTTGTTTGACTAAAAACGCTCAACCTAAACTCAAATTATCAGAGGCATAGATGCATCGAACGGAAAGCATAGTTTAATTTTCAATATCGCAAAAACAAAGATAAATAATGTCTAAAGTTACATTTTATAGATATTATGTTAGCGGTGATTTATTAACATTGATTACTAAAACATACTCTAAATTTTCTACTGTGAAATATGTTCACTTACTTTTTAGAACATCCTTAAATATAGAAAAGCTTCTTTCCACATCACAACTTGTGAGACGAGCATAGTAAAAATGGGACCCATAAGCGTTGCATTAACTAACGGTTTCGTTGTACAACCGTTTTAATATTGACAAATCCGGGTTGCGGGTAAAAATTGCATCGATATAGAAGCACCAACACTCTCAGAAATACTCTTTAATTTGTTTACTATAATATCTAATATTTCAACTACATCTTTTGGTTGTATTGTTTGTGATTCAAAGTATTTTATTTTTTGAGGTATATCATGAAAACGTTCGTTAATAAAATGCAAATTAATTTGTAAAGATGGATCCTGTAACAGACATTTGCTTATGCTTTGTGCATCCTCATTTAAATTGTTTATTATATCAGCAACTTTCTCCAAATTGTCTGCGTAAAACTAAAAGGCTTCTAACCACGTCCCGCATCTTGTTACGGCTGGAGACGGAGGTAAAGAAAGTCTTTTGTTTTTGTATAAAATAACTCTTGAAGATGTTTTCAGGAAAACTTTTCTGGTATGATGAATTACATTATTAGCATTCGAAAATTGTTCTGTAATAAATTCCGCAGCTCTATATAGGGTGTGGGCAGTGCATGTAATATGCAGCATATTTTTGAAGATGTCTTTAAGCAATTTTCCAGCTTTAAGCATATAAGCTGCAGCATCACTCATAAAGAGCAAAGCTTTCCCCCGTTTTCTCAGGTCTTAGAAACATGCATAACCGTGCTTTTTGGCAACACATTAACGACTGACTCGCGTGGGGAGCGGAAAGAGTGTGGCTTGACTGAGCGACGTGTGTAAACCGGCACGACTCTGTACGGACGTCTATCCTAAATGATAGAGGCGGTCATTGATCCGTTATAAATTCGCCAGGTGTCGAAGAAAAAGAGGTTAAATGCACTAAAGCAGCAGGTTTTATTAGTAAATTAATATAAGATATACATGTTTACAATGTTTTATTTGCAATTATTAATTCTTTGAATTTTGGTTAAATGTGTTAGTGATACCAACAGTATGCATTTCTATATTTTCTTCATTATATTTAACAGTTAAAAACATTGATAAAGAAAATTCAGTACAGATCCATAATAATATAATTAATATTTCTCGGTTATTTGGTTAGTTTATACACTGGCGGCTTTAGCGTTTTTGCCTATGTGTAGTTATACTGTCGTATTCATCGTATCTGCACGATGTAAGCCAGTTCCAATATAGCATAAGGTAAGCGAGTATAATAATTATCCCTTTGTAAAGTGTAATTTGAATTAAATAGAATTATTGATATCTAAACTAAAGCAAAACAACAAGGCATATTCAATGTAAACTGGTTATTCTAAAAGAGTATTTGTTTTTCCTCTAGGCTGTTGTACCTACCTATATTTCAAAATGAATGTAGGACCCATCTAACAAGTATAAATTAGCGCCTCTATCATTTACGAAACAGTTTGCACAATAGATATTAAAGTTGTACGACAGTCGTTCAATAAATCATTAAAAAAAGAAAAATAAAGTATTTTCTGTAGATTTATATTTATTTATCAACATAATCTCTATTTAACTCTGTACATTCTTCCAAGCGTTCCTCCAGCTTTCTTAAGCCCTCTAAAAAGTGAGATTTCGGAAGGTGCTCAAGATAGGTACCTGTTTGGGCAATGACTTCCTCAATCGACGTGAACTGTTGTCCGCCGAGCCATTTTTTAAAATCTGGAAATAAAAAGAAATCACTGAGGGACCAAATCCCATGAATACGGTGGATGTTGTTCTAACTCGAACTTTAGTTCCATAATTTTATTTATTCCATAATTTTATTTATTCCATAATTTTAGCAATCGAAACTGCGCAGGTGTGCACCCGTACACTATCTTGCTGGACAAGGATCTTTATCTTTTTCAAATGAGGAGGTTTTTTTCGATTCCTTCGCTCAACCGGTCTAATATCGACGCACAATACTTTCCAGCTACTTTCGTAATCGGTGTAAATGATTCCGCGTACATCCCAAAAAACCGACGCCATCGCCTTGCCGGCCTATTTCACCGCCATCGGCTTCTTCCAAGCCCTTTCACCTTCAAAAACCCACTGTTTTGACTGTTCCTTTGTCTCCGGAGTGCAATAGTGTATCCATGTTTCGTCCATAGTTATGTATCGACGGAGAAACTCGTCAGGATTGCGGCGGGGAAACGTCAAAACAACCTCAGAGTCTACTACATGACTGCGTTTATTCTCCCGTAAGAGCAAACGCGACACCCATCTTGCGGAGATTTTCTTCACGTCCATGTTTTCGTGCAAAATTGGAGACACTGCATGCGGCCTCAACTATTTCACGCAGTTTGATTCGTCGCTCATTGAGAACCATATCGTGAATTGTGTTGATAATTTCGGGGGTAGTCACTTCCACTGGACGTCCAGAATAATGTTCATCTGTTATGGACATACGGCCACATTTAAACTCATTTACCGAATTGTAAACAGGTGCTAACACAGGAGCAGATGTGTCATGAACTTCATCCAATTCAGTTTTGATTTCTTTCGGTGTTAAGCCTTTTAAGTAAAACTGTCACCTCCCGAAATTCACTTTTCTTCATTTTTCTACATAAACAAAATTCTTTGCTTCAATCGACAATAAAAATGAAATCGTGTGATGGATACAACTGACTAGTAGCTAATGGTCCTTGCCATTTTAGATACTACGAGCACGATTTTATTCTTCCAAGAATGCACCCTCATTCTGGCATTTTTTATAGATTAGTGGATAGAAATATTGATGAACTTAATGAAACGTTTCCTTCAAAAATTGAGAAGTTTATACAATTTTCATTAAAAAAGAAACTTCTGACTATTTACCTTTTCAATTCAGCCTATTATTAAATAAATGGACTAAACATATCACTGAAATCTTACTGAAATGTGAATATGCGCTTAACCTAGTGAGAAGTAAGATGAGGGTAACATGGGCTACTGGATAGCCACCGTTTTTTGTGTAGAAAATATTTGGCGACAAAATATGTCATCAAGTTACGTTCAAATGGAATATTATCAGAACACATACTGGAAGAAAAAGAGTCGCCAATTTTGGCATCGGCGTTACGATTTATCATCCAGTATCATTAGTGCAAGGTTATATGTTAATGTTATATTATAATTGCTATGTACAGCGTGACCAAAATTCCATGCACAGCTTCTAAATATATTTGGCAACGGAAATACGTAAGCTGGCCTTAAATTCTCTAAAAACAACATCTTCAAAGTGCGTATCTTTTTTTCAAAATTTTAAAATGTAGAAACGTCTCGAAAAGTAAAAAAAGAAATCTCGAAGATCAAGCATGTAACAACATACAGTATCACGCATAAAGCACACATCTCATGAAAATATTTCTTTTATTAATCAATTTAGGTAAATTTTGGCTTTGTCAATTCTTTTTGTCTAACAAATTATGCCAAATCACATACACATGAGCAGTTTATAACCTTAAATGTACGCTATACCACAGTATTGAAAGATGGCAAATTCGAAAAAAAAAGAAACTAGCAACTTTCTCACTTAACCCAGCAGTTTAAGAAAAAGTAATTTTGCTTATTAAATCAAACTTTAATGAAAGCAGAAATAATTATTAATTTAGTCTTGAAGCTGTTCGATGATGCCAAATAAAATGGTTAATATATGAGGCAATAATTTTATAAATGTCCCTTTCTTATTTAAGGTTTAATAACTTACGAAGAAACTTACTTGCACACTGATTCTCGTTGGTTTCCAGATCTCTTTCGATGACTTTTTAAGGGTAATTGAGGAAAATAATAAGAGTAACTACTAATAAGGTTTGCATTGAAGTATCTGCAGCGGAATTATTATTAGGCACACTGTTCGTACATTTAGATACTAAAATATTCGTTGAACATATTTTTATTCTCATCGATAAATACCATCTACAGCTTAAAACATTATATTATTGGTTAAAATCGTAATCTTAGCTTATTACAGCCAATAAACAGTGGAATTCATCGATGTTTTTAAATTTTCCTACAACTTTTTCACCGAAATCTACAGCTGCAGCTAGAGCATCCGCGCTATGTTCTTGAATATTAATAAAACCTCAAAATCTTGCAATACACCACAATACCTCCCTTACAAATGTACGCGTTGTGGAGATTTAATATTTCGCCCTGTTCGAACTTCATGCTGCACTTTTTCCTTAGTTCATGAGTCTTATCAGTACTATTTCCAATAATTACACCTTCTTATACAGTTCTTCCACTATTGCTAACTTTATTATCAGCTGCCTTATTTTTACTTATATCCTGTACAGCAATACCAGGCACTCTTCCCCCTTTATAGTTTTCAAGTCCTTTGTCAAGGTTTTCTCCCTTATTATTTATCAAATCAAATCTATCTCTGATTGTATGTTTGATGATAATACCATGATCAATGGTGACAACTCTTCTTTTCTTATCAAATATGGTTTTAATAATACATTTTCGGAACGGTTACGAAATCCATACCTTATAAAATTATAAATTTCACCTAAAATAGCATCTTTACGTGTTTCCGATCAAATGTGGTAAGTATTTTAGCGAGTAATCAACGTTTTGATAAAAATGATGACCATCTCTGGAATCGCCCTGCGGCCATTTTTGGAAAACTTTGATGTTCACCCAATAACACTTTTAATGGTTTGTGGTCTGATAAAACTACAAATTTTCGGCCTGCTAAGTATTGATGCATGATACAGCTCTGTATAATTTGATATTTTGCTTCGTCAAATTATAATTTCTGAGGATAATTTGGAATGCATTTAGTGGGTTAACGTCCCAATAAAGACTTTAATTCCCAGATATTCTTAGGTTGTGGAAATTGCACAACTGCTTTAATTTTATTTTCATCCTTTTCCAGTACGTTTTATGCCCCAAACAAGAAATAGTATGAGCAAAATATTCGCATTTTTAAAAGTTAAATTAAAATCCCTTCAGCGTTAATCTTTTCAAAACTTCTGCTAGATTGTTTAAATGCTTCCCTTCGTCTTCTGCCGTTACAACAATATCATCTAAGAAGTTAACCGTACCTTTACAACCCTGTAGTATTTTTTTTTCCAGTCCTTTAGAAGATCGCGCAAGCAACTTTCGTCCCATAAGGTAACCTTTTTATTTGAAACATTCCATAAGGTGCGCTCCATGCTAACAATTCACTGGTGTCACCGTCTAATAGTCTAGTAATTTAATGTTGAAAAGTCACCAAAATTTGAAAGTGCTAAAGTAACCAGAAAAAAAAATATGCTAAAATAGCTTCTTCATGTTATTGATGGAATCATTTACGGTTTTTACTCCACATTGTATTTGTGCTTGCCCCACAGTTAATACCACAAATGACAAGCCAGACATCTCTTGGCATCTTCTATTGCCAAGAAACACATGCAGCACAACGACATAACCCGGGTACTGTTCCCAAAGCCATCCCGCGAGCAGTTCTTGGACTGTCTAACGCGAAATGGCGTGCGTAGGAGCGGTTTGGAAAACTACACATGCTTACACCATAGGCTTACCATGATAATAATGAACAATAATAATGCTAAAATAGCTTCCTCACGGTATTGATCCCGTATCCTAAAAGACGCTTGAGTATGGCACAACTTTTGCGTTTATCCTTTTCTTCTTCTAAATTTTCACCAAGTTTACTAAAATCTGAATCTAACAATGGGGAGCCTTTCCTTGTAAGTTATGATTGTGGACTCACCGAGAATTAAGTAGTTTATTTTCTTTAACATGGATTTTTCTGTAAAACCATATTTTTTTATCTTTTTATTAATTCTTGATAGAAAAGCTCGATTTAGCAAACAATTAAGTAATTGGTAAATCCAAAAACTTTTTGTAAGTTTCTACAGAATTTGACTATTCTGTTATTCTAAAGTAAAACCTAAATTGATGTTTAACCGCATAATATTGTTTGAACTTCCCGGCGAACGTCCCTCTGGGTATTTACTTTTTACAAAACTTCATTATTGGTTTTAAAATTGTGTGAGCAAAAAGCTTTTTGTATTAATTAAAAACGAGTTTAAATAAGGCTACCAAAGATATAAATAATATGCATTAACTAGTTTATAAACTCAACTCTTAATAATTATGTAAGTGTAGGAATTAAATGAAAAACTAAAATCCCTCAAACCATATTTAAAATTTTCTCACAATAACATTACTTCGCTTCTATCTTTCCCTCTGAAAAGAATATTCATACAGTATTATAATTTATTAATGTACAAGAATATATATAACGTGTCCATTTCTTGAAGTTTCCAGCAGTACATCGAAGATTTTTTATATGAACCAGATTCTACAAGATAGGGATAAATATCATTACCAAGTTTGATTCATATTATTTAATTTTTTTAACGGAACATCATGTATACTTTTCCAGGGTCTATCAGAAAAACTATTCTAGAATTTCTTTTATAAATATTTTCTTATACTTAAAATGCCGCCTTCTTTAGTAAATTAATTATGAAACTTTGCAGATAAGCTTTTCGTTTAAAAACATAAAGCGTTGCTATGAAATACTATAAACTTTTGTTTTGTTAAAGATACTCTTCAGGAAATATGTATAAACATCATCTCTTTGGTGTAATTCCATCGTCTACTTCATTTTCCTTCATACATACATTGTCCAGCAAGTTAAAAAGCATATAAAAATAATAAACAGTGAAAATAATAATAATATATTCAGCACGTTTTGCTCAACTCTGTTTTAGGTGAGAGGAGATGTGATATATAATTGTGAACTAACTATTGCTGAAAAGGTCAGAGTAATTATTACGAACAAACACTGCACATTCTAGTACGTAAATAGGGGGTAAAGTGAGTATTTGGTCTTTACACACACTTTTACAGGAGTTCTTTGGTTTCAGGCCAAATACCGCCCTCATACATGTTTTCCATCCTATAAATGCACTATTTACGCCCACTGCTTGTCCCCAAAACATAACACCATATTGCAGTTGGGAAGGTAAGTTCGCGTAGTAAGAACTTATGTGGCTGCTCCATGTTACCCTGGCATTTATCCTGAGTTCCAGAAATACTGCTTCAGTTGTTCAGCCCTATGCTGAACCTCGATGTTAGTGTTGCCATTAAATACCACTAGATGTGTTTTAGGTATATTAGGTGTTAAGTTGTTCTGTGGGTTTTTGTTTTGGTAGAGTTATAACAGCTTTTCTTGTTATTTTATTGACGATTGTCATCAGAGCTTCCATAAATGCATTATAACTTAAATCAACATACTTGTTGTTTAACAGTCGTTTACGTCAGTCGATGTTAGTGTTTCTGTAAAAATGGAAAAAAATGAATATCGAGCATTTGAATGGCATTACGTCAACATAAATTAAAACCGAGCTGGATGCTGTTTACGGGGACTCTGTATCATTTGCCACAGTGAAATTTTGGGCAGTTGAATACATGGTCGTGCCACCTTTATGACTATGACATTCAGAACGACCCAAAACTGCAACAACTACCGATAGCATCAGAAAAATTCACTAATGGTACTTAACGAAGGTTGGAGATAGCAGAGGCTGTGAGCATTTCGAATGGGAAAAGCGATCGATCAGCCTCATCAATTTCATCGACCAGTAGGGCACGTGGTGTCTGAAAAGCAAGTACACCCAGCTATTGAGCAACGAGCTATTATCAAGATTCTCGCTCGCGAGGGTATCAAATCAGCCGAAATTCTCCAGAAACTGTCGGCACTGTTCAAATACTGTCGAGGCCTTGTGTATTTACCTGGCATGAGGAATTCATGGTAGGTCGCGAACAGGTCGAAAACGAAAACCACAATCGTCATCAATGAACGAGCATTGCGGAGCAGAACACATTCATATATTCTGGAAAGCGACAGCCTCCATATAGTCCTAATAGGTCGCCCTGCAACTTCCATCTTTTTGGACCACTGAATAGAACTCTCGAAGGTCAATAAGCTATGGAACTGAGGAGTTTGTGCGCAGTTGACTACTAATTCAACCCCCTTCTTTTTACGGTGACAGGATAAAGAAGTTATCAATGCCCTGGTAAAAATGAATACCTAAAGCAGGAGATTGTGTTGAAAGATGATGCGTACTTGGTATTTTGTTCTTGCAAATAAAAGAAATAAATAAAACTCTCCTTTATCTTTGATTTGCACGACGCACGATATCAGTTCAATTGGATTAAATATACAGCGATATGGAAGAAAACGGAGACCTGTATGACCATACATTTCAGCTAGTTCATCAGCCTTATACTTTGTGACTATTTAACTAGCGAAACTATTAACTCCTTCGACCGTTCACACAATGGTTTCGGCATGTTTCAGTTGCAATAAGAACTGATTTTTAACGGGTATGTACGAAATATAAATATAATTACGTCTTGTCTACTATCTCAAATGACCTATGTTATCGTGTCCACTCTGTAATAACCAAAGATATTAGTTGGAAGCTATCCGACGTCACTCTTTGCAATTCTTTACTTTCAAGTCAACTTTGCTATGTATAATGAAATGACCAACTTCCACGATTTAACATATAAGAACGCTCTCTAGCGCGCCTATTTGTATATAAAACATTCTTATGTAATCCTACATCACGGGGTATTATCTGTGGTTATTATAAGTCCGGGATTTACGCAGTATAACAAGTTTATATAAAATTATACCGGTTTTTAAGTATATTTCATGTAAATACACTAAATTCAATTTAGGTGATAATGAATGAGTCTATATATTTTTCGTAACTCGACGATAGAAATAAATCATTATTTTCGTTAGAAATTCGTCGTGGACACTGCGTCAACGCTTAAACGAACAGTTTATAGATGCCTATTATTGTATTCTTTTCGACCGGCTTTATTCGCTTAAACTGGATTTGAGAAAGAATCCAGTATGGTGCATAGGAACACCGATTGTATTAGATAACAGCCATAAATCGTGTTCTTCCTATGTGAAGAAATAAGGGACTAGAAGCCGAAAAAACAGCGCAGTAAGACAAGAATGTCCGTGTGCCTGGTTCTGATGATACCGTGCCCCGAATAATAATAGTGAAGTTGAGTGCGAACAGAGTGGAACGGGTCCTCCGTATCCGTATCACCGAGTCGAGTTCTGGTTGTGGGATTTCCAGGTTCATCCCCTCCGGTTTGGCGCGAACGGTGTCCGTCATTTAACGGAATGAATGTGATATGTTACCGTCGGATTTTAGCATTCCGTTTGACGGACCGGCACGCGGCCTACATAACAGGCGAAAAGGACTTTCATTAGATTCTCCCGACGAAAAGGGAGTCTAGGGTTGTCGGATTTTCGGCCCGTTCTATCCAATGACGCCACCTCTATGTACTATTATATGTATGTATATACATATATATACAGTAGCGCTCTCTCGTAACGTGTTTTGCTGACGTTTGCACCGCTCTTCCATCACCGAACAAAGTCGTTGCTAGTCGCTAGCGTGTCGTCACACTCTGTATCTGTCCCCACTGCTATGACTACAAGTTACAAGTCACGGACCTACGATCCAGTAAGTGCGACATTTAAAGGTCAGATGTTCCTATCTTCGGGAGGTTTTGAGTAAACAATATAAGTGAAAAGAATTGTTTTGCTATAATAAAAATTAAAAATGAAAGTTCTACAGACTGGCGCAGTTTCAATGTAAAGCCGTTATTTTCGATTATTAAACATACAGGTGCCCCAATCTTCTGGAATTGCAGAACTGCGCCTATTATGTAAATGGTACTAAACTAGATATATAAGAATGTATAATTCAGATAGTATTCAATAATTTAGATAAAACTAGATACTTACAGATGAGTCGAAGAGTTTTCGGTATGTCTGCCTTGGGAAAGTGCGCCATTTTCTTTGAAACTCTAAAGCTCTAAAGAAAAATAAAGGCAAAAAGAAATAAACATTATTATTCAGAAAGTATAAAGAATATAAAGAAAAATTGCTTAGATGCTTTGGCAACAGTTACGAAAGTAAGCAAGGACTCATTGATATATCAGGATTATTGTGTAATATAAAGCTATATATAAAGAAGCCGTAGCCAATGAAACTAAGGAAGATTTCAATTCACAAATTGAAGCTTCGCTAAACAAGACAGTGGAGAATAATTCGTCAAGTCTCTGGAAAGGGTGCCCACGTGAGCTGCAATGTGCGAATCTCACCTGATCCAAAATCAGTACTTCATTAATCAAGGAGCACAAGCACTTGGCAACCAATCCTTATGATCTGTTAAGAAAAACTATAGCAATGAGATTATGAAGCAGAACCAGAGAGTTTTGTGAAACAAGGAGTATATTAATGAATTTGTTCCATAATTTTGCGGAGTACAGTATTCCCATCATGCGTCTCCCATCGGCGGTCGATGTTATATTCACTTCGCTCAAACAATTATCTGTTTTGAAAGTGCGAGAAATGTGTCTCTTTATATCTAACATGTATGTATGAGATGGTGATCTACCATATTGTTCATTTACATACATCGCTTATAGCGAAGCTATGTAAAATTCTAAACAATTTTCATGTAGCATGAACAGTTTTGGATTTATGCAGGCTTAAAATCCTGAATTTTTCGGGTGCTAAATACTAAATCACAATAAAGGAAATAAAAAAAAAAAAAAGTCATCCTGTAACATTATCGAAACACTACAGATTCATTTTAGTGAGCTTTGGAAATCCTAAAGAAAACAAAAAAATAAAAAGAATGTCACAAATACTTCATTTTACTGTAAAAAAATTATTATTATTATTATAGTTTAATTTGTAACAAATAAAATGTGTTATTATTTGTTTTTGTTGACATCCTCTGTCATTTCTAATAAACCAATGAACGCTGGGGCCACTTCAGTTTAATTTAAAAAAAAAACATCTAAACGCATCTTTCTTCCAATTATATTTTCAATTATATAATTATGTTCGCGCATGACGCACTGCTTTTTTTTACAGAATTGACATCACCCGACCTAGAATATAAGGAAAGGTCGGGAATAAGCATGGCAAAAGCATCATCTTCAACTAAATATAAATAAAACTCAAAAGATAAATTTTCCAAACAAGAAAAGAAGAAACACAAGTCCTTAAATTGTTGGGTGTTCTTAAATTGAGTTCTCATTGAGTTGGAGTTTCCATGGTGATTACCGTAGCCGAAAACAAAATATCGCTCTTAATCAAATTCGACCTGCAAATATGCATACAACCGAACTGATTTATTGTCCAAATTGCTACTTCAATATAGACAACAATATATTTGCTTGGGGCAGTACACCTTATGCTCACAGAATTTTGAAACTTCAAAAAGAGCTAGGGATATAAGAGCTGCTGTTAAAGCAAAGAATAGAACGCATGCAGAATCTTACTTTTAAACAACTATAATTACTGACAGTCAACTGCACAGAATTTTACTAAGACCACGACCAGTAAAATACCGAGCAACAAAGTTTCCTAACAAATTTTCAAATAGAAGTACTACCTATATAGTTATTTACAAAGGAAATTAAAAATGCTCAATCAAGCATTGTATGGAGCTAATATGGTTATAATATGAATTAGTTTAGTAGAACTTGGGCTTTTTATTGTATATTGAAATCCGTCTCTATTTCATATTCGGGAAATAACTATTATTATTATTTAATTACAAGGAGAGCTCTCCAGGTGTCAAATTCAGAATTTGATGAAACTTGGTAAGAATGCAGAATATTTTCAAATATGCGGGAGAAATTTTCTTTATCGGCCGAAATTCACTTTAAAAGGGTGAAACACCCTTTCAAAAATGGAGTAATTTTCAATTTTTTCTATATAATTCTTAAACGATAAGTAATAGGGGTTATACTTAAACGTAAAAACTACTTTATATGGGAAATCCCTTCATAACATGATAATACGGGATACACAAGCTACTGCACTGAAAGGCAATCTTTATGATGGGCAAATTTATAACAAATATGCAAGAAAGTTTTATTTCCAGCTAAATGGGTGTTGCAGAAGTTCCAGTAATATTTCTAAAAGTTTTAAATATGGATTATTTATATACCTTCCATGGTATTGATCGAATCGCTCACGGCAAAAGCAATGTAAGAAAAGAAAAAACACACCAACCCATGGACATGTTTTCCCTATCTGGCGTCATCAGTGTGACTCTAAGCGTGTGCGAGACAAATAGCGATGTTCGATGGAGAGAAACACGCTCGGAGCCACTCTGATGACGCCGGGTAGACATAATCATTACCATGGGCTGGCGTGTTTTTCTCTCCGCACATTGCTTTTGCCATCAGTGATTCCATCAATACCATAAGGAAGCCATAGTAGCATTTTTTTTGTTATCGCTTAAAGGCATTTTCTGATGTCTTATGAAAATTTAGACATCTTTGCATCTTTGGTGTTCCAGAGATAAGTAACACCGGATCCTTTAAATCGTAATCACAATTTTCTTCAAAATATAGCTGTTCTAGGTATATAGGGGCAGATTCATTTTCTTACGATTGGAGACAGAGAAGGTTTAAATTAGACGTGTGACAAATGACGTTTGAGATAAAAAAAAATGAAACAAGCTAATTTTTTTTACTTCACTTCCGATCTTCTATCTAATGGTGTACTTGGCATCAACCATAATGCTGACAAATGTTCTTCATATTATGCCAAGGTAGCCATGAAATTTCAATTTAGCAAACATTTCAATAATTTTTTAGTTTATCTGTGCAATATCAAATAAAGGTGCTAGAGGTACAAGAAGAAAATGATCTTTTTTCGTTTTTTCTTTTGTATTTAGAACTTCCTTTGTCTTCTCTTCAAGTTCATAATAACAACAAAGTTTAGCAATTTTAAACCAACACTCTATCCCCAATAATAAGAGAGATCCTCATGCTGAGGTTCGAAAATGAATCACCCTGTATATTTTATCAAAATTCGAGGATTTTCCATATAAAAAGTGTTCCAATGGTGCATTTCTTATATTAGTTTGTTTAATGAGATATGCGTAGATATCCAATCTAAACCATGGAAAACAATAAATAAATAATAAGAAAAGTATAATACTTTTTGATCCAATGATGGGCAAGTAAATAAGACTGTTACTTTTCCTGAGCTTGATGCTTTAGCATGCTAAAATATTATAAACGTTTCTAGACCGAAATAGAATTTGTTGTACTGGGCGGCCAAATTTACCATTGGGATCTTTTAGTGCTGTAAGTAATGGCGGTATAAGTTTACATAATGTGGAAAATTACTAGGTGAATTCGTATAACGTTATATACATAACATTGCAAATATCTTTTATTTATTATTATTTAAACAATAGATTATTTCTACATTTCTTTTTAAATTTATTTCTTATATAATACATTATTAGAGTCGATATAGTAGTAAAGGGCATCATATAAGGGTTGTGTTTAAGTGCAACACCCTGTATGTGTTATGAAAAAACTTCCGATATAAAGTAGCTTTTACATTTAAACATCACCTCTATCTCTTACCATTCGGGAATTATATAGAAAAAACCTGAACATTTTCGAAGGGGTGCTTCGTGCGAGTTACGGCCCATAAAAAAAGTTTTCTTTGCATATCTGAAGACACTTTAAATGCCAAGATCGTACACCTTCAAAGTTAGTAACGGGGACCGCACTGTATATAACAGTGATCAAAATACGAGGCTCTTGTTTCATTTTGTTTTTACATTTTTCAAATAAATAGATGTATCGTTTGAAACAAAGTATTTTATGCAAATGGGCGATGTGTATGCAAATTAATAAGGAGTAAAGGTTTCCACGTATCCTACACATCATGAATGGACGAGTTTCGAGAGGCAAAAGTTTAAAATGAAGCATAGTGGGTATAAAAGGATGTCGCGTTGTACACATAAGGCTAGATTAGGAAGTGGTGGGAGTTTTACATTGGTTTAGATGGAGACAACCAGGTACTCATAACAGTGATACACATGTGATATACATAGATACATTCAAGCAAACAGCTTAATTGCATACAATTGGTCCGAACGTAGCGGAGAAACAGTGAACGTATAGCGGCGTTCTTGCGCTAAGTCACGATTTCTATTAGTGACTGTATACACTGGCATCGGCACACATTCGTGTTCCGGCATCCAGAATGGGCCTGAGGGACGTGCTGTTCACGTTTACTTCTCTCTAGCTTTTCCCCGCATTTGGTCTACACGCCTTACACCCATTCGCACAGACCAGCTATCAACGTCCTTCCGCATGTCTGCAGTTTAGCCTTGTACAATTACCGTACTTTTCCATTTGTTTTTCGTCTTTCCATTTCTACGATGGCCTCTTCATACGAAGAAATGGAAAAATTGAAAATTATGAAGAATAAGAATAGCGGGGGAGACTACATTCGTAAATATTGTTATTTTTATGTCGTTCAATTTATGTGCAATATTGTTTTCCCTTTTTTTGGATCCTCCCTTCGTTCGTTGAATATCGATCCATATAAGACCCAAGTATCAGCGAGATTAATTACTTCCTTAAGAGGCAATTTTCTGCTATAGTTACAAATAAGTATTTCCTCTTCTGCAGTATCTCTCGTCGGGTTCGATCTTACATAATTTAAATGCCTTGTGTCGCAGTGATGTACATTGGAAGTGATTTGAAATTTGTCAATGTTGGTGTAGACACAAATACATACAGTTTGTACAATCGTAGACTACTGATATCGTCAGCTGTTCTCTTTTGTTTTTCCAAATGAATATATAGGATATATTAATGCTTTAACAATATATTAACTTTCAAACGGTAGCGTCTCTTGAAGATGTATCTGTTCAAAAAATTACTTTTTACTACATTACTTTGACCTTTTCCTTTAAGTCTACTTCGTTTTCATTTAACTAGAAGAAGCGTGGTACAGTGGTTCGAATTTTTCAAAATCGTTGTAAATTATACGACTGGATACTGTACTCAATTCAATAAATTTAATTAAGTATATAAAACATATGTAAGTAATTTCAGATTATGCCTCTTCTAAGTATGCACTGTGAAAAGAACAACACTATATTACTTCAATCGAATATTAGTTAAATATGAACCAAAGTATACTCGGCGAATAGCAAGCGACAAGGTAGTATCGCCAGTTTGCAAGCGATATTGCACCTTATTCATCAATTTACTATAATACATACATACAATAAAAGCAGGGAGGAAAATTAAAAAGAAATATGTTCGTTAATGAGCGACTTTTATAAAAGGTACTTAACTTTTAAATCAATCACAAACTTTGTGTTCGATTTTTGCCAAAAATATTAATTCCCGAAAGTTTTCCTATTATTTCTTAGCCAAGGTTTCGACACATTAGAATGTACCTCCACCCGATATGTGGATGTGACAGAAACTCGTTGAATATTTTGCTTCTGAGGTATTCACAAAAATGTTTTTTTTTAATAATATGGATCTCTATCCACGGATGGAAAGATAAAAAATGCAGATAGTCTTAAAATGCCAACCAAAATGTTTTTTATCCTTCGTTTTGGAGTAGCACCGGTGTATCACGTATGAAATTATTTTGCAGATAATTGAAAAAGACATAGGATACTTTGTAAGAAT
This sequence comes from Oryctes borbonicus, assembly GCA_902654985.2. Taxonomy (NCBI): domain Eukaryota; kingdom Metazoa; phylum Arthropoda; class Insecta; order Coleoptera; family Scarabaeidae; genus Oryctes; species Oryctes borbonicus. Next base: position 209,248 of record LR736945.1, on the reverse strand, counting down.
GTTAAAAAGAAACTGTCCAGTTCTTGTTTTTGTCAGTGTATAATCAGCATTAGAAACATCCTAGTAATGATGCTAGCGACGGTCGCGTTGATATATTTGAACGCATTGTATATGTACATGATAATAGATAACACGGACCAACAAAATTTGAAGCAAGGAATTAACAATTGGCTCTAGTGTTTGAAGTAATGTATAACAACTAAGTTTTTGGGACATGTATAAAGGGATATTGTTAATTTGTTTAGTTGCTTAGAGAGTACTGTCGAAGAAGGAAATTCACATAAATATTAGTTCGTTTAGAATAAATTGTCTTAACCATCCAGATGTATTCTAGACGGTTAATACATTTGTGGTTAATATACCACGGAAAAACAAAGGCAAAATATCCCCGATTTTGTAAAGAAGGCGTATTTTTCTTATTTTGCCCCTGCTTTCGTTGGCAGATGTGGAAATGCTGCAAGACTCACAGCCTACTACAACTACTACAGAATCTACCAGTGAAAGTGAATATGAGGACAGTTTGCCAACCCCAGAACAGTTTACTCAGGAGGAGCTAAATGATTTGGTACATGATCTTCATCTGTTAAAGCAAACATCTGAACTTTTAGCATCCAGATTGAAAGAGGAGGACTTACTTAAGCCCGGAGTTACAATAACAGCTCCTAAAAATAAAAATAAAGGACTTGTTTATTGCTGTGACATTTTTTCTTTAAAACAGGTTTATCTATCTGGCGACTTTTTATTAACAGTTTTATAAGAAGCTTGAAAGGTGAACACCTTTGCAACCTTGCATAATGGAAATCGCTATTCATCCATCCCAGTTGCCCATCAATGGCCTGTTAAGCTGGTTTTGCAGAATATTCAGTATCAAGAGCATCGATGACCTGTATGCGTTGATTTAAAGATGGTGAATTTTGCTTGGGCAGCAAGTTGGGTACACCAAGTTCCCCAGGTATCTGTATGTAGGATAATAGAGCAAAGCAAGATCACTGGACGAAAAAGAAATGGCGAACGTCGTAAATGAGTCTTTGCTTGGCAAGTATAAAATCATTTTGCCTCCACTACACATAAAGCTCTTGAAACAATTTGTTAAAGCCTTACATAAAGAGTGGGAATGCTTTAAATATATTTGCAGTTTGTTCCCCAAAGTAAGTTTAGAAAAATTAAAAGCTGGAATTTTTGATGGTCCTCAAATTGGCAAGCTCATTAACGACTTGAATTTCCTAAAAGCCATGACTGATGTTGAAGCTTCTGCTTGGTGCTCTTTTGTTACTGTGCTTAAGAACTTCTTGGGTAACAATAAAGCAGAACATTATGAAGAACTCGTACGAAATATGCTGCTTCACTTTAAGAGAATGGGTGCTAATATAAACATGAAATTGCACTTTCTGCATTCTTGTCATCACATCATATATCCTGTTTGTTCGTTCTAAAATTACGTTTTCTGCTAATTTTCCTGTTTGAGATTCAAACTGATTTAGAGGAACTAATTGAAATTTCTTTATAAATTTACCAAATCCGGTGCAAACAATTTTTTGCGTTATTTTGTTCAAGTCTGTTACCTGTTTTATATATCGATGCAACCATTGATATTTTCAAAGCTTTAGGGCAATACCCTTTGAGAGGTACGAGAGGTTATTCCATTCATTCCGGCAAGTTTTTTATCTTTAAGGTTACTGATCATTGTTCATACTTCTAAGGTATCTGTGGCAACAGAAATATAAAAGCAGACTGCCTTCTTGTAAAAACTCGTGCGTTTTACTGGATTCGCTAGTTGCTTACCCATGGCTAATGTTGGATTAGAAAGTCTGTTATATTTCTTCCATCTGCGTTCGTAATATGGTCACCCTCTTTTGCTTTGTTTGCTGTCCGTATATATTCTTCACAGTCTACCGCAGAGTTTTCATATTATTCTTCGAGTTATTTATTGTTGACTAGTAACACTTACTTTATCTTGTTTTACTACCGAATTCAGTGCACTGCGATATCTTCTGTATTTTCCTTGAAACTGTATAGTTTTGCGATCCGCCTGTAATTTTTCTTCATTCTTTCCTCTTAATCAAACTACGCTCCATCTTCCTATAAGTCGTGGAATTGTCTATGCAGTTTTTAAGAATAGCTAAAAATCTGTTAGTACTTAAATCAATATCGTTAATTTCATGTACTTCATCCCAAGGAACACCCTCCGATATTCTTGATAGTTTCTCATAGCTTTCATTACACTGTTTTAATGAAAATGTGTTCTATACATGATCCGCCATTCAAATTAATTCTAATAAATTCATTAATAGCTGAGATTAATGCATTATTACATTAATTATTATTACATTAATGCATGCTGACTCATGATAACCAAATATTCATCGGCTAGGTCTGAATTTGAAACTATTAATGTCGCACATAATGAAAGCTCTTAAAATTTTGTATTTGATACAAAAATTCATATTTGCTTTCACATTTTTTACACCTATAGCCTCTTCACCTGTTGACCTGTAGAAATTCTACCAAAAGAGCAATGAAATGTACAACCGTTGCCAATATTTGCTTTACTTTTAATGGAAACATTAAGTAATATGACCAATTTTTTGCTTTTAGACAGTTCTTTAAGATAAGCCAACAGTACTTCTTGTTAGTTATATTTTTCCCATTCTTACGAGTACACTAACTTTCAAATCAAATCAAAACAACTAAACATTAAGTTATACGGGGAACCAAATCTTTTAACAAAAGTGAAAAAACAATTTTTAGCAATTTGCTGTATATTACATGTGCTGAATATATGGGCAAATTGCAGTATATACTTTAGCAAGGGCATCTTCACCACGGCATCTGTTTAAAACAACCTATACACTTGAATATAATTTTACAAGGTTGAGCATGAAACCAAGATTTCCTAATGGTATAGGAAATAGTAACTATTAAAATAGATAGTTCAATATCTGTTTAAATAAAATATTATTTTATTATAATGTTTGTCTCCAAACAAATTATTTGCTTTTAAAACAATGCCTTTCTGCCGCCTTTCAATCCTCTGTGGAGCAGTTGATTCTCTCTTCTTTCAAATATAAGTAACCCCTGTAAACGCGGACGTTAGGTTCCAAAAATATCTTCTCTAACAGCCCATCATTCCACTAATATTGATTACGTTGACCTAAATTCTCAAATTAAATCGAGTTCACATTCTTTTGTCCAAGTCCCGTACCTAACCAGTGTTGATAATATTTTGGTTTTTCTACACTGAAAAAAAACTGTTTGGGAAATTTCTTTAACTAAATCGAGACCTTCATTCAGATGTGGAAATTACTACTAAATTTACTTTTTAGTAAAATGCACCTAGTAAAGTTAATTTCGCTCAGTAAAACGACTGATTGTGAGCTTACTTGAATACTTAAAATGAAGGGGGAAATTTCAGCAAACGATTGTGAATAGATAAATTTATAATCTCCATTTATTTAGCTAGATTTTAATATGTAACTGTGCTCCCAACGTGTTTTCTGATCACTAGTTAATATTGCAATGTACATAAAACGTAAGAGACGTAGTTTAGCCAACTATAATATCTTTTTTTTAACAATATTGCATATTCTGGGAACGATGAAATTGTTAGTGGGTTTGCTTCTTACTTTGAAACCACGTATGATACACCTTCACTTTATAATTTCAACTTTTCATGGTAGTAGCGACATTGGGAAAATTGGTGACAATGAAAAAAAAAAACTTAAAGAAAAGAAGTCGGTGAGGATATATGTAATTGTTATTGCGAGCTACTACCGTTGAGGCACATATTCAATTTATCTATAGATGGAAGTTGACCAAGCTTGTCCCCATGCTGAAGTCTGAAGCTGCCAGTGAGATGCTCAATTGCTGACCAACTTCTGTTTTACTCGCTGTTTCAAAGATTTTCAAACAAGTAATATATATCAAACTTTCACCTAACATTAAAATTAAGATGTGGAACAGCATGGTTTTCCTTTTCCCGAAAGGAATGTAGAAACTAATTTGTTAATATTTGCTGTGGTGATCTGTCGAGAGCAATCGATTGTAGTTATCAACTTGACATTGTTTACACTGACTTCTCGAAAGCTTTCGGTAGAGTCAGTGATGATACTCCTTTGACTAAACTCGTCTTGAAAACAGACTCTGAAATCAAAAAGAAACTGTTTACGAAAAAATAAAAATAAAAAGTTGTCACAATTTATACACACGTTATATAAATGACTACGCATTGCCACGTAGGTTTTCGACTACAGATCTTGGTATGTTTGATGGTACTCTTCGGTTTTCTGGACACATGCAAAACATCACTAATGAATCATTAGTGATGATGCATTTAGGTTATAAGTCATCAGTGCGACCGCCACATCTCTTCTTCATCTATCGAGTATAAGGGTCCACCTAGTGGTAAAAAGCCCGATTCCTATTAGAAAATTCTTTTTATTAGCCAAATATCTTTGGGGCGTAGAAATAAGGAAATTATTTTTTTTACATAAAGGTATTAAATACTGCTTTCTGCTATACCTATAAATCGCACAAGTTCTCATTTTTTGACTGAATCTGGGTACAGGCATGTTTTGTTTATCTATTTACTAAATTTGATACGACACAAAACTCCCCTTGGTGGTAAGAGTGGTGTCATGTCAACAAGTGGGACAACACCGCAGACGTACCGTACCTGATGTATTGTATATCTTACGCGAAAAATATGGATGTATTGTTTATTTTTTTACTGAATCTGAGACTATATTGTAACCTACATGGTGTACGATAAGCCATCTGCCTTTGTCCACTGGAGTTTTGAGGACGGTTGACAGACCATCAACAAAAACTTGCGACATTGTATCAGGCCACACTTTCTCTTTTGTGTATCCTTCGTTCACTATGTCTGATATTGATCTGCGTTCCGTTCTACACTGCCTTATCGCCCACATCTCCTTCTATTAAAAAGATTGTTTCGTGCGTTAACAAAGCTTACTTAATGTTAATGCTTTTTAAGGATCTGTGTTGCGTTGTACGACTCATTTTCGGTGTAGTATCCCGTGCATTCATTTCTGTCATAATTTGTTTAACGTTAACAATTTATTTTTGTGAAAGAATTCAATGTACACCATTTTCCGCATTTACTCTCATGGTACAAATGGAACTTAGATAATATTACCGATACCATAAAATAATTTAAAAAATAAATTCGTAAAACGTTATAATGCCGATGAGAGTCAGTCGAATTGCTTACTTTTTGTTCGAAAAATTCAAATCACTCTTCCTCAATTCAAATGATGTATAACAAATAGTATTTAGCAACAATAGAAGTAGGTACAGAAGATAAAATAACTAATTTTAAGAAGTTATCGTTGAGAAAGGAAAAAGTGACCAAATTATTATAATGTTCTGATGTAGAAATATTAATAAAGTTCATTAGCAATAAATGTATAAATGCATTTCACAGATAACTAGTTTTTTACATATACACCCCTTCGAGAAGACCATTTCCTTCGAATATAAGCTTGTAATTTGAAAATTCAGTGTAATGAATGTAAATGATTCAGTCCAAAAAGCTATAAAACTAATTCAATATTTTAATGAAAAAGTCAGGAAGCATTACGATTAGAAACGGTTTTTATAGCAAGCACTTTCCTGCTTTATACTTTTACATCTGCAAAGTTATTACTAATAAAATAATTTTTATCCGATTTTTTTTATAGTGTTTAAGATTAACGCCACAAGTATTCTCGACCTACCAGAAAGTTTTTCAAACCCTTTTCAGTTTTGGAAATAAAGAATTAATAACTGTTTTGGTAATTTTTCTGTGGTTTTACAACAATACGAGATATTTGATGATGCCTTCACAAAAAGAAATAGCTTCCAATTGTATAAGAAAACGAGTACCTAATTTCCGAAGATTGAGTTCCGAGCGCCAATTCTTTGTGAGGACAGTTTTTGGATATAATAGAATAAAATTTCACCCAGCGCTCCAAAAAGCGGAAACTTTAAGAAATAAGTGCCACCCTAATATATACACATATGCACATAAATATAAAAACAACTACGTAACTACCAATATTTTTATTTTGGCCGCAGCAGTGAAATTAGCCCCGGTTATAGAAAGGTCCTCATATTTTCAGGGACAGTTCTTTACTATATATATGTCCCCCAAACTAATTGTAATTACAAAGTTAAATATAAAGGGCTACATGTAGCAATTACTTAGTTTCTAAGAAATTAGTAGAAGCAATAACAGTGAATTACAAGAATTATACCCTTCAATTACATGATTAACATAATTTTGCCAATTCAGATGCAGAGACATTTTCATATCCCTCTTCAACAACTTTGAATACTGAATTGTTACATCGAATATAGCTTCTAATTTGTGTCCATACCATCTTATTAGGATTTGAATTACAGTGGTAAAGTGGCTAACATAGTACGGTATGTCCCATCTCAACATACTTTTCAACAGATATAATTTGTAACAAATTACGTTTTAATCACCCTTTGAAGGCAATGCTTTTACTGTTTAACCTTTATGCAATGTTTTTTGGTGGCCATAATGGCCATCTTGTTCACCTTAATAGTAATATGATACGTTGTCAATGAATCACCGACAGGCCAGGAAGCTTAGGTAATAAATGGTTTAAGAATCAGTTCTCGTATAATTTTGCTCACACTTCATAATGGGCACCTATGGTATTTTTTCTGCAAAGGAAATTACATTCTACACCTGCAACGAATGCATTATCGTGGCCTGCATGAATAAGGGCACATCGTTATCCACGATCTTTTGGAGCTGTTAATCCAGTAATTAAATCGTCCAACGATGCTTGTCAAAATGTGCTTACAATGTTTTTAGTCCTAGATTTTGCCCGGATTCATCTGTAAATACAAATGTTTCTCCCTTCACTATGGTATCGGGTGATAATAAATACTCATAGCGCTATCGTATTAGATCATCACAATGTATCAACATTACTTTGAAGCTCAATGAAACCAATGTCTTTCCACAATCTGTAATGTGTAGTCCTTAAAAAGAGGGGATATCTTCCTCACCATTTATAGCTCCTAACATAATCAACAGGAGAGCACCCTGAGATATCTTAACGATCGGATTGAAACGTGGCAGATTTGTGAGACTCACCGAGTGTCCTAAAACGCGGCTTTCCGTCTTAGTGGAACCTCACGTTTAGGAGGTGAAAACTATTCGATTTTCGATTTTTTTGCAATGTTTCTGACAAGACCACTATATAAGTACGGGATGTGTATGAAGTGTTCTTAATTCGTAATATTTTGTAATGAAAACGGCAACATGGTACATGTTAATCCAAGTAAATAGCAAAAGTCCGAAAATCGTCGAAATTTCAAGGGTAGCTTTCACTCCCTGAGCGTTTCGCGTTTCGAGGTTTCGCCAAAACGGAAATCCGAACGGTGAGTGACATCTCTTGGTGGTCCTTTGTAAGGCGGATGGGATATCTGGTAAAAACTCTACGCCTGATAAACGTTTGTGTGTGCTGGACATATGAGCGACCATTTTTGCGGATGGATCTTTTTCTTTACAGCTAGAGGTGAATAATTCTCGTTAGCTTTCTTTCGAACTAATTTCATTTGCCAGAGCTTAATGTTTTACTTAGTATTTACTAACTTGGAACCATTCATAATTTGCAAAATATGTAAAAGCATTGAAAATCATTTTTCGCCTTGCCGCTTTCTCTTTTAGATTTCTTTAGATGTTTAATAGTTGACACTACTAAAAGTAGCAGCAATTAAAAAAAAATTATTCGCTCAAAAATCGATGCAGTTAAAGGGAAAATATGAAGAAATGGGTACTAGAGTAATAACAAGACAAGCGATGAAGCGAAACTGACAGATGATATTAACACAAACTTCTTTTCAACAACACTCCTTATTTTAAAAAGGGATAGTTATATTCAAATGGGTATAGATTAATAATACTATACCCCATAAGACCCAATACTTCGATCTCAACTTAAAACCGGGTATAATACATTTATCTTACTGTACACAAGTAGACTTATTATCAAAACCTGCTTGTACAATATATATTAAATGACGTCACGTGCTCCGTAGACATGCGGTCTGATATGTTTGCTCTTCGCACAGCATTTTATTTATTCATGGCAAAATACGAAACATAAGCGAGTTAAAGTCAGACCTTGGAATTGCGGTATTAATGGTACAACTGCTGGTACAAGCCGATATTACTGCTCATCCATATTTGCCACATTTACTCTTGTTTGCTATTGTCAATGATGTACTAAAAACAAATATGTAAAATGCGCCGAAAGACTTTCCTTCTTCCGAAATATACAGCAGGAGGCATAATGTAAGGTCTCGAGTGATATTTATAATTAAATAACAACCCCGTAATTTTTGTTTAATATGTTTACTGTAATATGTCTAATAATTGCCAAAATCTTAGAAATGATGATGTTTATAATTTTTCTACTTTATCCAACCAGCAACTTGAAAAGTTAATAGGCAGATATAATAACAGTAGTCCTTTTTTCTTAATGAATCTGTTAAATTAGTTTTTTTTTCACCCAATTGGTCACAATAGACCTCTACCTATCCAAGTTGAGCGGCTATTCCTTTTCAACTCATTGAACTAGTAATATAGCGTCGAATGAGAAACCATTAAACTTGTTATCACGAAAGAAAGCCTAACAGAATTATACATATATGTATTTTAATAAATTCTAACATATAAATTTATTTCAAAATATTTCTATAACAACCAGTTAGTAAAACCTCCGTTTTGCAGTTTTTATGCATTTTTAAACCTTGAGTCTTAACATTTTTATTGTCGACTAAATGTTTCCTTGCAATACATAATAACGGAAAAGAATCAAAAGCATCGGAAGATCCCATAAGTGATACTAATCATACTTGAAAATAAAATCTAACTCTCGGCTTCTGAAAAAACTCTAGGCGTAAGTTTTCTGTGCACTTATTTATAAATTGATGAGCTTGGCTATTTACAATAGATTTAGTGGTGTCTACTTGCCTGAAGTTGGCATCCTATTTCGGTGGAATTTGGAAACTTCACAAAATGAGATATTAACGTACGAATAATTGTATACAGTACCTAGATTTTGGTCTACAGAATATTTATCTGAATTACGAGTTCTTCAGAAGTATAGCACCTCTCAAGGGCAGCAAAAAGTAAATACACTAGCTTTAATCCAAGAACAGTTGGTCCATGTTGTAAGGTTTAATACTAATAAATGAAATAATAAAATCATCATGTTGCTTACAGTATATTTTATATTCGCTCTGGTACTAGTTTCGACAGAATGCCATCAGCCAGAATCTTTAACTGTAGTGCAAAGGAAGTTTTAACTGCCTTTGCACTACTTTTCATAAAAAATTTTTACCTATATCCAAAATTCAGCTTTTCACCTTTAATATAAAATTTATAAAAACTTTTCTATCTAACATGACCATAAAGAATCTTACGACTTGTCTGTAAGTACTATTATAATTCATATTTACGGGAAAAAGGGTATGTCATTCATTACTAAGCCTGCAGAAACGAGCGGTTTCGCAGTAGCGTACGGCTCGGATATTATAATTTTAAAAATAATGTATGTAATTACTTACTATTTTAGTTTGTGTTGTTGATGCAGACTGACGCAAAAATTCGTTGTAGTATTGTATCATTGGCATAGCTTCCATTGTGATGTGATATTCGCGAATTAGAAAGGTCGTTCGCATTACATTCGCATTCTTGGTTTTCACTTGAACTCTTGTCTGCACTATAGTTTGAAAATCGGGATTCTTATTTAATTTGGAAATAGCATCCAAAAGAATTGAATAATTTTCGGAAATTTGCTCTATTTGAGTATGGATTTCGATATTCGAAACCAGCTTACTGAAATTGCTTGGGTTTCTTGCAGATTTAAATTTAAGATACAAGCTTTATTCATGTGCAAAAAAATCTCGTAATATAAAACAGCTTTAAGCCACGTTCCCCATCTCATGAATACCGGCTGTGGTAACTGAGGAATGCCCGGACAAGCCTGCTTAAACTCACGAATGCGATTTGAAGATTTCATAAAAACTTTTTTGGTAGAAACTATTAATTGATCTATTTTTGGATAACTGTTACTGTTACTATCTACAAGATGACATGTATGGAGCAAACAGGTTACATGAAGCAATTGAGGATGAGATTGTTTTAGTAACTTTCCAGCTTCAACCATGTTTGAACCCCCATCTGTAACCAACATTACAAGTTGGGTTACCGATATATTGCACTTGCCAAAGGTATTTATTATAGTTTCTACTATCGTTTCCGCGCTTGTCTTCTGTAATATTGTACTACGTAAAAGAACAGGCGCGGATTCCACATCGCTTTGTAATGTGCGCACTAATACATTTAAAATACAATTCTTTCTTGCATCCGCTGTTTCATTCACCATCAGCCATATTTTTTATTTTTTAACTTTGCCTTGATCCGGTCCGTAATCGTGTTTCTCACCCGGGGTAAATTAAACCGTAGTTAACCTCTTGTTGGCAATCCCCATTCCGGAATGTATTTCCCCCAAAACTTTCGAAATTCTTCATTGTTTACAATATTTTGTAGAAAGTTGCACACACTTAATATAAAAAAACATAGTCATATAGAAATTTATAATATGATATGTAACATTTCACATTTAACAGTTGCTGTTTGCTATTAACATGTCTTCTACAAACAAAAATACTGTACGGTAAAATGTTGATATTACAAACAATACATTTAATAATAGTGCCAGTGTATTTTAATGTCGGAAATCGGTTAAGAAGTCCATTAACACTCATCGAACATAACAAAGCACGTCGTCGATTCGCCATCATCAATCCAATCCATCATTCACACACATACTAACCGTTCGGGTATGTCCGACCGCTTTCGAAATATATCATCGCCCCTAATGAGTGCGCACTCGTTTCTGCAGGCTTATTCATTACACATAGCACACAAATATAATTTTATTGTTACAGAAGTACAGTCCATTAGAAACAAACAAAATATAAACAGTAAATCTGTTTCTGTAAAACTGGATGCGCGAGTAAGCGCACATCATACTATATAGGATGACTCGGAAAGAATGGACCAAACTCCAGGAATTTATTGTAGACGTAAAAGTAATTTAAAAAGCCTATATGTTCTTATCCGATTTTCATTTGTTTTTAGGTATAGCGTAATTACAAATAAACAAAATTATTTTCATAAATTAACATTTTTTTTTAATCATAGCGTTCTTTTAATAAATGTTCAAAAATATCGCCATTGACCTCTAAACTTGCCTAGTCTACGAAGGACGCCTGGCATTTTCTACTAACTCAAAATAAACATTAAATTTCTGGCAGAATACACTGACACTGTGTATGACATGTATAATAGGAAGCGAGAAAAACTTCTATTGTGATGTATAATTTAATGTAGAACGTTCCGACCTTTTCTTTTACAGGAATAATTTTATTGATTTTGGGACGTATGAATTCAAAAATAAACGAAAACTTGGACCAGAACGCTAGTTTCTTTAATTACGCTATAACTTGTCTTATTACATTATTTTCACGTGTACAATACATTTCCGATTCATCCTGTATAAATAGCGTGTCCAGCGATATAAGAATTTACTTTTTTTTTAGCATTTACGGAAAACAGTTTATATTCACAAAGGAAATGAAAACATTACCCTTATAATCCGCTAAAAACTCATTTCAAGTACAGGTCCACAGAGACATGTACTATATATATAATATATTTTCAACTGTTCTTTTATTTTTAGGCTGAAAACGAAAACAGAAAATTAAGACAACACGAATAATACAAGGTCGTTCCTAGGGGTACCGACCAATGACAAAATTGTAGCTTAACAAAGATATAAGGCCCAGTGCAGACACATTTTTAATGCGTATAATAAAAAAAAATTAATAAACAGTCCACAAGATTGCAGAACACAGTAAATGCCATATTTCTGTTCTTAGTAATGATAGCAAGGACTGTGGCGTAGTATGGTAAACAACACATAAGTATCGGCACCCTCCGCACCACACAAGTTTAATTTATTATATAGTAATATAATAATTAGTCCGGGACGGCCGTTTCGAGGACACGAATGGTCCTCATCATCAACCGGTGACCGATTCGGTCACCGGTTGATGATGAGGACTTAAACTTGTGTGGTGCGGAGGGTGCCGATACTTATGTGTTGTTTCTGTTCTTAGCTTCAGAATTTATATAACATATAAATACATAATTTTATTAAGTGTAAATGAACATGTTGAAACGTTTTTGCCTCAGAGAAACGAAAGATAAATCCCTTGAAAGGAAGCAAAAATATGTTTATCTCGCTTTACGAGGTTTTCGCTTTTTATATAGTCGCGTACAGCCTTGCCGTTAATTGATTTCGAGGAAACTGAAAATTGAGATAACTGAAACTATTTAGCAGTACGTACACAAAAGTAAATTGGGAATATTATATCAACAACTACTCGCTTTTACATAATGAGAGGCAAATTTATTAAATCAAGTTACGACGTCATTTTACCTTTAAATTGAGCAATGTTAATCTGTAAATTAGGATACACATACGATGGAAAAGATAGAGAGAAACAACAACATGTGTATATAATTTAGATCTAATTAGAAACCTAATTAAGACCTAGTTATTAGTATTAGTGGTAATATATCGTGGTGCAATGCGACAAAAACAATATTAAGATAGTAATTCGGATTTCCAAACTACACAAATAAATAAAGCAAATTGCATGATCCAAAGATTAAACATTCTATTGAACAAACATCTTATATTTCTTGATTTTTGATTTTGTTCGCTATTAACCCAACCATCTCACCTTCTAGCTCCAACGGCAACACATATTAATACTCCTTTGTTACCAATATCACGTCATGAGATAGGGATTCTGTACGGGACCGAATTATATAGGTTTTTCAGACTATATGATTAACCTTGCAATTTCACCTTCAAAAGAACATCGTTCCTGAAGGCTTAAATACATTAAATCCAGCAGACGAAGGAAATAATACTCCTTTGTCAAAAAATATCACGCTGTAAGCCATTATTGATTGTTCGAGATACATGCAACCTCGATTCTTCATTTCAATATTTCGTTGTGAACAAAAGAAAAGAAAAGGGTATCTGTAAAGTATAAATACTACCATATCATGGATCACTGTAAGTAAGAGCTTTTCAAGTGCGAAAAATGCATGTGTTTAACAAGGAAACGCCTCAAGATGATACTCACCGATTAGATTGAAGCTCGGTGGACTTGTGTAATCCCTCGAGGATTATAAAAGCCCGCTTTCCGTTTCGGCAGAAGCTCACGTTAAGGAGGTGAAAATTACCTCTGAAATTTCGACAATTTGCAGTTCGTACATGGAGATCTGAGAGATATGAGCCAGGCGCAATATCACGAGTTATCAAAAAAGTATCTATCTGCTTAACAAGTCTCCGGATAACGTAAATGATCTACGTCAAAACAACAACTGCAGCGTCCAGTTGTGTTGATTGTCCACACCTGCCTATGAAAAAAATCCAGGCGGAGAAAAAATGGGAAAATGTCTGAAAATAAAGACATTTCTTTTCAGGTAGAGCATTCAGTTACGTGGTGCTCCTTAACATTACCATAAAAAGTATATCGACAGGTAGTATATAATTATATATATAGTGCTGAATTGTTGACCAAATTTAGAAATATTAAATGTAATAGCCATGTTCAACAATATTTGATAGAAGTTTTTGCTTCAACTCAATTAGAGAGGAGAAATTCTTGGCATGCTATTAGGAGATAGTAGTTACTTTTTTTGCAGTTTTTTGTTAACATCATTACGTAATGCAGAAAAACAGCGAGAAATCAATTGCAATGCAACACATAATGGAACCAGAAATGTGGTTGAACGATTATTCGAGGTTTGGAAGAAAAGGCTTCCTTACTCACACAAAGTATTAGGTACAAAGAGAGAGACAACAGTCACAATTATATATGCCACGGCTGCTTTACATCACATTTGCATTCAAAGCAATATAAATAATATCTTCGACAATGATAGTTGTAGTAAACTCTATTCTTTCATTTTTATAATTTAGCTACGTCTGTTCCTATTAACAAAACTAATTTTATCACTATTGTAAGCGAAAAATCAGTTGTAATGGAACTTATACCATATATATAGGTAACAATCTAAGATTCTCAAGAAACCAAAGCTGAACAATTTATTTTTTAAAAATGAACAAAGCAATATACGACAATAACAAGAAACTTAAAATAAACAACATACTTCAAAAAGAAAACAGCGCATTAAAAAAACATTAAAGAATCTACAACTTATCTGTTTACTATTTCTGATATGGTTCAGCTATTCATAATTCTTTTTTTTAATAATATTGTAGCTTCCACTTTCACAGCATGCTGTTCGATTGCTTCTTCAAGCTTCCTAATTTGGTGTTCTTTTTCCGTATTTAGATGTTTCCTTTTTAGAGCCAATGCAATATTTTGTTAATATCATAAGAAAGAAAACCTTGAACCTGTGAGTAAATATAATACACAATGAAATATATATTATTGTCGTTTGCCCTTCTGAATATTTGAAGATTCAATGTATCACTTGTTGTTTCCGTAAATAAGAGCTCAATACCTGACAGATATACTGGATGTTTAGACCCTACCGTTACTATTATTGTCTAGAAGCTGATTGCTGTTCTATAGACAGGAAATTATTTCTACAACGTCCATCAGATTATTCTCACTACCAGCAACTGATGTCCGAGTTATAACACAGCAAACGAAAAAAAACGACAGACGAATGGTTACATTGATGGTACAGAATTTTGATTACATTTCGATCTGACATTAGCCTCGCAAGTATATATAATAAAAATCAGATTAAAATTCTGCTCAATGATATCCTCCTGTAAAGGTTCACTTATATAAAAGGTGTACTTTTTTCATCGTTATGACCATCAGGATTGAAAGCACCGGTGTTGCTTTCGTTTAATATGGATTCTTTCTGCCTTTTTACGGGGTGACAATAAACCGACCAACTGTTCATAATAGCCCTAAAAATGAATTAGTATAATTTTAAAAAGAGAATTTAATAGGCTTCCTCTGGAAGAGAAAATTAGAATAAACGAATTTGGTTCGCCTCAATTAAATTTAAAACAAAGAACAGAAAGAAGAGCCCTAGGTAGAATATGTTTTGAAATTCTGCGTCTGGATCAACAGCCTTAAGTTGGGCTAGAACTATACAGTTTTTTTTATAAAACGATAATAATGAAGTAAGCGTTGAAAGATCACTGTAAGGTAAAATGTAAAATTTTATCGTAGTTTCTTTTACAATTGTCCATTGAACGTACATTGACTTTAAGCTTCTGTGTGAATTTTTTCCAATTATTGGGATTGGAAACTAGTTTAATAAGAAAAATATTCCATTCCGCCGAATGGGGTCAGCGCTGAGCTTTCTCACCCGTTATGAGGTTGAAGATGAAGATTTTTTGATACAAAACAACAGTCACAATAATGGATGCACTCTTACTCGTCAAACAAACCGAAAAAGTTCAAACAAACATTCAACAACAGGAAAGTTATGGCTACAGTGTTTTGGAACCAAAAGGGTGTGTTACTTGAAATTATGGAACCGGGGACTACAATCAATGCAGCTGTTTATTGCCAGACTTTACAACGATTGCGGAGAGCTATTCAAAATAAAAAAAGAGGCATAACTTCTGGAGTTCTTCTCATTCATAACAATACCCGCCCCCACACTACTGCTGTAACCCAACGACTTCTTGAACAATTTCGATGGGAAGTTTTTGAACACCCGGCGTATAGCCCCGAGTTAACGCAAAGCGACTTCCATCTCTTTTGTAAACTGAAAAAGTGGTTAGTAGGGCAGAGCTTCCAGAGTATAGAGGAACTTCAAAACAACGTCACGGACCATCTCAACTCACTGGCGGCAACATTCTATGCAGAGGGGATTGGAAGGCTCGTTCATAAATATGACAAATGCATCAATCTTCATTGATCATCAATTATATAGAAAAGTAACCATGTTTGTATATAACTTTTGGTAATAAAATCATTTTGTTATTTACACTTGTCTTGTTTTTAAGAGTTATGGGAGGTTGAAAAAAAAACAGCCCTCGTAGTTTAATACATGTCAAAATTGTAGTTAGTTATAGTATAGTATAGTTAGTATTTGTCATGTATATAGATTGACTATAAAATATACTGTAGCCGTATCATACTGGTTTAAAATTAGAAGCTGTCACAATACTATATTTTTTATTTAACATCCAAATCGCAAAACTGTACAATGTATAATATAGTACACTTTTGCGTGTCAACTTGAAAATAAACTATACTTCGTCAATTGTTGTAACCTATTTTACTAGACAATTTTTAACTGGCCGGTTTTGGATTGAACGACAGGACGACGTATCCGCTCTTGGTAAGAATTGTTGATGAGCAAAATCCATACTCTGATAATTCACGTTAAATAAGTCAAAAAGTCCATTACATCATCTCATTTTTATTCCCATCGCTAACGCAAGCAAACTTTAATTTGTTTCTGCGGAGCAAATATTCAACATTCGGCAAAATTAGAAAAGAGAAACGAAAACAAATAACTTGCACGTAAGGCAGAAAACTTTTTTATTATGAATTACGTAGAAGTCGATTTTCATATTTAATACATTCTCCCCGAATTTTATAATAATAAAAATCAATAATTGATGATAAATAATTAAGGAACCTATTAACTGTTTAAATATGGACAATCCCTCTAGTCACCCCCAATTTTTTTTTTGATATTGCCACTTTCATTCCTGAGTGAGTTACTTTATTTGAATGTTAGTAAAAGTAACTTACCTTGTTCCTAACCTCTTTTTGTGATACATATTTTCACTTGCATAGTTGCTTTATTTATTTTGTTTCCCTTTTTTATTTAATAAACTATGTTCTTTTTTTTAATAACAAATCATTAACTGGTGAGTTGGAATATATTTGATTCCTTTCCGATTTCCTTAGGGTATACTACTACTTGAAATTCCGGTTTGTATATACATTTCATCTGTTATTAATTAATTAATTATAAAAAAATCCTTTCTTAATTTCTTGTAGTTTGTAATTACAATTAATTCCCTTAAAAAAGTATTTTCTAATTGTAATTAATTACTATTTCAGAGTAATTGCCCAGCTCTGGTACATATTATACTTATTTGCTGATGAAATTTCAATTACGAAAGAAATATGTATGAGACACAAATGTTTGTGGTTTCTAGTGGACAAAGAATATAGACTACAGATTTTAAAGAGAGGAATGTGGCAAGTTTAATCATTTGAGCTTTGTAAATGAAACATTATCAAATCTGTTACTAATGGTCACCCATTCCGCTCCATACACGCTAAAGGCAGAAGACAATTTTAAAATACTTTCTTCCTACATTCATTCATACCGTTTTCCTAGCATAAGGCTTAAATCGTGCAGCTAAAACTGTGTAAAGTTCGACATACTAGACAGACTCGTGATTTGTGAAGTTTTACAAGTGAAAATATTGAGAAATATTGTATATTATTACAATGTATTTATGTGTTATATAATCTTTCATAATTATAAATACTATAATTAATAAGAATAATAAATATTGTATTTGTGTATTTAAGTTATATACCAGAAAACTTCCCATCCTAAATTTCTGAAAATCTGAAAATTTATGAAAAATTTCCTAAAACACCTAAGAAGTAATATCGAATGGGAGAACTTTTTATGCAAAAATTAACACGCCCATTTTAACCCCCTCCATCCCCTTAAAAATCCTAAATGGAAATGGGTATCGAGTAATACCTCATTTTAATGGTCCTTTGAAACAGTACATTTTGCTCTTTAGTTTTTTGAAATTGATCGATTCGTTTTCGAGATTTTTAAGAAAATCTTTTGGTTTATCAATCTATTTTAGGATCATCGGGACAAAAACCAATATTAGAAACCTTTGTAAATTCGTCAAAGACAAGGAAAATAAATAACCTTATAGTTATTTAAGTTATGTTTAATGCAGAATATTTGTCATCCTGTTTGCAGTATGTTTTAGGTACGTTTTTATGCCGACTTTACGTTCGTTGATTCATTTTTTGTTTTTTTACAGAACCTTAAAGTGTTCTTAAACGTTTTTAATATTATTGTTTGTTCCGATGCTCTTCAAATAGATTGATCAGCTAGATATACAAAACAAACCAAACCAAAATATTTTCTTAAAAATTTCAAAAACGAATCGATCAATTTCAAAAAACTAAAAGCCAAAATGTACTGTTTCAAAAGATCATTAAAATTAGGTATTACTCCATACCCCTTTCCATTTAGGATTTTTAAGGAGGTAGCTCCCGGAGGCAGGGCGTTAAAGTGGGTAAGTAAGGTTTGCATAAAAAGTTGTCCCCCTCGATAATACTTCTTACGTGTTTCAAGAAATTTTTCATAAATTTTCAGATTTCCAGAAATTAAGGGTGGAAGGTTTTTCAAATGAACACCCGGTATAATGGCCTCTATTAATTTTTTTCATATTTTAGTATTTTTTGTGCATATTTTCCACGCTCTAATAATAAATTATATTAAGAGGTCTTATATTTCTCAGAGCAACCAGAGAGAACTCAGAGTACCGTTTTCAATACGCGCAATTACAATATCGTGACCCATGTTTTCTAACGTAGTTCCAAATCAATTGTGGGTGCCTAAGAATTAGTCTATTAAGGCCAATTTCTGTAATCATCCCCATCTTTACAACTTAATGCACGCAAAATGTTCACAACTTATATTTCGGCATCAATAATAAAATTTTGTGTTTGTATCTTTCAAAAAATTCTTTTCACATTTTACATATTTTATTGACAAGCAAAGCTCCTGCGTCTACTATATTGAGCACCAAGCAGGATCAACCTCATTCTGTAGTAATACTTGGCGCATGAAAATTTTCCCAAAGCTCAAGAGTTTATTGAATTTTTTTATACTAATCTAAGAAATATCTAGTAATTAAAAGAAAATATATTGCTGTAACTTTGGGACATGTTGCTCCATCTATAGTGTAATGGCTACAAATGTTTTGTTCAGGTTTACACTTCCATGTAACCTGTGAAGGGGTACAAATTCGCACCTTACACCAAGAAAGGGTTCACAGTACAGAAAGCTACAAAACTTGGATGAAATGGGATATACGGTAACTTAATTTTCAAGTAGACTAAATTGCGATAGATGGCACAACTATGTAGAATATATAAATTAGATAACTTCTCGCGGTTAATCCTCAGTATTAATTATTACATTTCACAAACAGAAGGCGTCTCTGGAGAACTTTATCATACAAAGTTTTTATGTTGGCAAATTTGCAAAAGGTTTTATTGATACTATTTAACCCTGCTTAAATACCTACCCATCATAAGATCTCTAAAATTCGAATAATGTCATTGATGGCGAATTCTTGAATTTAAAATGACAAACATAAAACTATTTCTCATAATCGTACTTTGAAAACACCATAAACCTAGAATATAATTAAAGGAACATTATCAAATGGTTTCAAGTTTAAAGAAAGGTTTAGACTTTACGGTAACAGATGGAATATAGGATCTCTACTTAGTAATGCTGGAAAACTCCGCATTTTTATTGAGAGTAGCATCTTACACTGGAAGAATTGTTTAAAAATTTTCAAAAAATTCATACGTGTAATTGAAACTCAAGTTTTTTTTTTCAGCATTTTTGAATATGCAATTTTAAAGTTAATAGCAGCAGATCAACCATAAGAAGTTCGAATGGTAATAATAAGAAATGAATATGAATTTTGGAAAAAGATTTACATTAAAGGATATGTGATGTAATGATATACTCAGTGAGCTTTAACACTAGCAAAAGTTATATCCATTTTTAAAATGGTTTAAATTTAAATTGAACAGGTATTGGTTAGCTTTTAGCGTAGACAGCAGAATTATTCGATATCGATATAGAGTTCCTCTCTTATTTTTGTATTGAAATCGCTTTATTATTTTTTTTCTTCTTCTGAAGGAGCATGCCTTTCTCACCGACTAAGCTAGCTAAAACCTACCCCAAAATGTCCGTTTCTTCCTCTGCTTTTATAAAAATTATGCGTTAGGTTTCTTAAGACTCCTTTCTCGTATATGTCACGTTCATTCAGTGTTCCTATTTGTAATAATAAATCACCCAATGCAGTTAAATTTTATTTCAGCTACTGTTACTAAATTCTTTCTGGTTTCGCCGTGTGTCAAAGCTTTCGCTCGACGTTTCGCCGTTCTTGCTGACGGCTTCTTCAGGATAACTGAACTGCGAAAGTTTTGACACACGGTGAAACTCGGAAGAAGTGAATAGTAGTAACAGTTATACCGGCCGTGAAAACCTACGCAGTGTTAAAATTTATTTCAGTCCAAACATGAAATCTGCTGAATTATTTGTCATACAAAATATTTATATTAAGTTTTGTGTTAATTATGCGTTAAATGTACATTGACGCAGAGTAAACCAGAATATTTTTTATGTTCCAAAAATGGATGAGGTATGTCAAAAACCATTGAAGATACCGCCAAATGGTTGTAATCCCTGTAATCAGCAGGTCAAACTGCATAAGGAACCATCATCACAATAAATATTTTAAAACATTTCTGAAATCGTCAAATCGTTCGAATTCCCAAAATTCCATTAGAAATTTTATTCATCATTTCTTTAATTTTCCTATATCTTTCCAACTAACAGCTCATTTGGATATTTCGATACGCTGGATCCGTTAAAACTTACCCCCATTTTCTATCTCTTACGGTAAGCGAGTTATAAGCTTTAGAATGTTGAGAAACCCCATCTTTAGCCTTTTTGGGGGTGTAATTCGAAAACTAAACGAGATAGCTAAATGAGGGTGAAGGAAATCGATCCTCCGAGTCCGATTTTACTTAAAAACATGTAACTTTGTATTGCGCCAAAAAAATCCTCAAAGGGAATTAGAGTAAAACACGAGAAATTCAAATTTCGGTATTATGTCGGAATTTATTAAAATGTCCAAAATTTTCAATTTCGCGTAGAAATCATCAGATGGTATGTAGGGATGATCTTTTTACTTAAATAAACGCGTGCTTTAAAAAAAAAATCAAAATTTAAACTTATACATTTTTATTACGATAATACAAATGAAACGACTTCGTATATTGTGCTAATTGTATTGTATTGTTACAACGAAACGTCTACGAGGTTATAAGTCATCAGTGCCACCCCCACATCTCTTCTTGGCGTTTCGCATAGTTCACCTGTGACAGGGTCCATCTAGTGGTATTAAACACAGTATTAAGGTTATATTGCTGTGCGACTTAACAAATTTGCCTAAGATTCCTCCCAGATTTGCTACAGTTTGTTCCGAGATTTGCCTCGAATTTGCCTAAAAATTGCCAAAAATTTGCCACAGATTTGCATCAGATGTTGTTTTCTTGCAGCTATTTTAATCAGAGTCTCTCAGGCCAGTCTATTACTCAGGAAGAAGGGAGGATATCGATATCAAACAACATTAAGAAACTAATGGTTTATTTGTTGTTAACATCAATATGACAACATGAGAATGGTCTGGAAAATATAAACCGTTACTATGCGGTTGACCAGATAACTGTAAGAATCTAAAATATTACAGTAAATCTATTTAAAATTTGGTATACAACCTAAATAGATGCGAACTAAAAATATTTTAGATACTTACGACCGATTTTTCGACTTTAACAAACCTTAGTAAATAATATGCTAATAACCATGTAATTATGTATACAAAATACATGGTATTTCCCTCATTCTATTTGAAATATATATAAAACTTATGAAATTGCAGAAAACACTAACAGCTTTAACAATTTTGGACCTCTCAAATTTTTTTATGCGTAATATATCTTATGTAAACAATTACGCTATCACACCTCAGATATTAATTTATATTATAATTAACAAGTTAGGTGTATTTAATCGCGGATTACATTTTGTATGTACGTAATGTAAGGAAGTACTGACTATATACTAAGAATTACGAAAAATGAGCCCTATAATTGTCACTGTTAAGTAATAAGGACAGTTCTTTGTCACTGTTAAGTAGTTTTTTATTGCCTTATTTTAGTTCAAATTTTCTCCACTACGTGCTTCCGAATTAATAAATATATATTATTAGTGGAATTCTTAGACGTATGATATTGTTTGAATGTACAAATATCTCAAAATATCATTTCTTTTGCCATTCAAAATCAATGAAAAAAAGAATTTGAACATGACGCATTTTAAAACCAACAATTATAACTAGGAATTAGTTAAAAAAATGATAATATATACATGGTGACAATTTGTTTCGTTTATAAATATTAATTTTATATAGTACTACTGTTTATAGCTATAGAGAAATCTACTTTGAGACAATTGTACATAAAACAATGACTTAGTACTATTGCACAAATTACATGTATAAACGTGGTTGCACGATGTCTAGTATCCAGCAATAGGACCTACAAAATTTGTTCAAATGTTTTTATTGAAATTCCCGCTAGCTATCCATCTTCAAACTGCACAACCGCTCTTACTAAACATATTCAAGTTTTTTTTTTCTAAGACGATTTATTGTACAGCATTCTAACCAATTTGTGATATTATTAGTATGCATCATGATTTGCATTAGGAGATTCAAAAATTGACAAATTATTTATTAAATTATTTACGAAACGATACGTTGCCTACAATTCATTAACAAATTTTAATTCAATTTTTATAGCCAACTTTACAATTGTTTAACCACCCTAGACGTAGGATAATAGTTTTAATATTACACTGTTTAAACATTGTGGATTTTTATAAACAGAACACATCAGAAAATGCCCAGAAACAATAACCAAAAAATATAATGCTAAGATAGCTTAGCTTCCTCCTATCTTATATTTTTTGGTTATTGTTTCTAGGCATTTTCTGATGTATTCTGTTTATATGCATCGTGGTAAGCCTGTCGGAATATTCACATGTGCGGTTTCCCAAAGCGCTACCAGCGCCGCCATCTCGTGTTTTAGCAGTCAGGGAACTGCTCGAGGGGTGGTTTGGGGAACAGTACCCGATTTATGCCGCTGCTTCCTGAACGGCAGGCATGAGTTTCTTTAGCACTAGAGGATGCTAAGAAATGTCGAGTTCATTGTTTTGAAAGTTGTGGCATTAACTGTGAGGCAACAGCGATAGAAGGTAGAGATAAAAAATACTCTCGAAACCACGCCGATGACGTCGGGTAGGCAGAAACATGTCCGTGTGTTAGTGTATTTTTTTTCTCTCGTTTTGTTGCGTTTGCAGTGAATTATTCCATCAATACCATAAGGAAGCTAAGCTATCTTAGCATTATATTTTTTGATTTTTTTGGTTATTGTGGATTTTATTATTTACGCTGTTGAATATTGGAAATACATTTCAAACAGAACTCTTCTCCATAAGGAAAAATTTAGACAATAAAAACAATACTTTGTTGTATAGAACAAGGTACAATAAATTGAAGTTACGGTACGTTTAGTTCGTTGTCGTTATGGAGCTTCAATGGAGCCTTGCCAAATTAAAAGAAAAATCATCAGACTCTCGATGGCATTGGATAGTTTCAAGTAAAGGAAATCAAAAATATGTTGAATTTTAGAACCCTTAGACCCTTTAGATAGAAATAGAGATGATTATACATAATTTTAGAACAAACCCCGTTGCAGCATATTTGCTACAACATCATCAATCATAATTATCTACAAGTACAAAGTATCAAATTAAGGAATAATATTTTCCGGAGCTTATATATAATGAAATAGCTATAAATTGGAGAATAGGCGTCTTTAGATGAAGAAACATCAAGCCACAACTATAAAATTATTTTCGAAGAAAATAAGAGATCTCTACAATTTCATTCAAAATACCCTTTTCTCTCTTTTTCTAATATCTAACGTGAAGCATGTAAAATTTATCTCATTTAATTTTTCAATAAACATCACAGTTTCATACTTTGCCAAGCCATCGTTATAGCAACTCACGTTTTCGCACAGCCCTCGGCTATGTATATTAGGCTTTTATTAATTACGCTTCAAGTGCTAGTTTCAACGTCAGTAAGAACCTACGTATCTTGTGAATCACATCGTACAGAGAGGTGTTCCATATTAATAACATTAATGATATTGAACTTTAATTAAGCCGAAGTGGTTGATTTCAACAATATACATCAACCTATGTATGTCAAAACCATGTCTCTATAGAGCTCTTGTATATACACTATACAATGTTCAAAGACTTAACAATCAGTGTATAAAATTTGAAATAAAAAACACAAAGGATTAACTTTAACTACAGTATAAACTACCATAAAACAGTAAATAGCGTGATGATGATTTTTAGAGGATAAAGAAGCATTTTTAAAGCTAATGTTCTATCACATAATCGATATATCTATTTGCATTAAAATTAATATTCGGTGTTATTGTCGAATTTAAGACTACTTTACATATTCAAGAAATATTTCAAATTCCACGTATTAAATGAAGGGCAACTAAATTATGACTAATACACATAATTGTTTTCTGAGATATTTAAAAATTTCACAAAAAAAAACGTTTTTGTAATAGCGTAACATGATTATCCTAAAAGTTTAACCGAAACTAGATACCTTCCTTCAAATAAAATTTTTAAAATCCCAGTCTTTATTTAGAATTTCGAAGTATGCATCTACTAGGCCCGATACAATTTCATAAAATTTATTACTGGAATATTTCTAAATTTTTCACGATTATAATTACATATGCAGGATGAGACGGGAGGATCGGACAAAACTCAGCGCAAATAATAAAAAAACTCTGGGTTCTTATTCGGTTTTCATTTCCAGTTATACCGTAGTTACAAACAAACAAAATTTCATGTCATAGTGTTCTTTTAAAGTTACCGCCGTTAATCTCTAAACATTTTATGCTTTGTCTACGAAGGACACAGGAGACTGTTGCTCCGTATACATGTATCATTGTAACAGTGATTTGACGCGGTTAAATTGGAAAACAATTATAAGGCTTCGATCCACATATAAAAAAAAAATTGGTACAAACTCAAATACAAATGAAACTTTTTTAAGTTCCGAAGGAATCTAGTTTTCTTGAGAATAAAACTATGAAAAAACTTCATTATTAAATAAAAACATTATATTGTATGTAATTTTGGACTTACATCAGGAGATTTCTGTTTTTCCCTTTAAAACAACGTTCTCTATAAGCTAATACTAAAGAATTAGCAACTATAAATAGTTGGAAAAATATTAGTTTACAACATCGTATACCAATTGATTATGTCTATTTTAGCCAATGCAAATATTATGAAAAAAAATTGTTCTTTACCAATTTACTTGTATACTTGCAAATTGCAATAATTCTCGTATTAGCTAAAACAAACATCATACCGATGTTATTTAAAGGTAAGTAGGTACGGTATTCACTAAAATAAACGGTACCGAAATGTAAAGTACCATGGTATTCTTTGTGCGATATTCATTTGTCATGTTCGACATGTTCAGAGATTCATGTAATGTTAGCAATTGTTGAGAAATTTCGTTGCACTAGTAGTGTCTTGTGCGAAGGCTCTTCAGGCTGTCGAAGAATAACGTGTACCGATAATATTGAATTTCTCTGCTTACCAAGGTCTTACAGCCTCCGCGAAGTGCACGTCGAATGTTTACATCTAATGTTGGTTATTCGTATAGCGTTCAAATTGGACAACGACTAAACGCTGTGAACAAACGTGCAAAAAAAGTTTGTTGTGGACATGTGTTAAGTCAGGTGATTTCTCGACAGACGTATTGTTTTCAGGCGAAGCTCATATTCACCTTAATACCTATGGCAATACATGATGCCTCGCATACATTAGAAAATTCCAAAACTCGCTAATATACTATGTTGAACTGAGATATATTCAATTATCTAAGACATCCGGTTATACCGGAAGTAGCTGTCAACTTTGTTATTTTAAGTAGAACATTCTACACTATTTCTCACCGTATTTGAAGTGTAATTGCATTTCTTAACAGCTACTTGCAGTATAACCAATAATTCAAAATACTTTAGTTGAATAGTACATATAAGCTTTAATATATTTCCAAGTTTTCAGAATTCTCAGATGTTTATTCTTTGATATATCGATCGACGCGGTTGCTCGTGAGACACACGGTAGACAAATAACTCGATTCCTTGGGTTTGAACATTGTAGAAGAACCACTCCACAATGCTTAAGTTACCATTTGGTGAGCTGTATCTGTGCATGGTGTGATTGCTTCTTATTTTGTTAAGGACGACCCGAAAATCCGATTACTGTCAACCAAGAGTGTTACAGACAGAACATCGTTGCCCCTTTTATGAGAATTTTAATTTTTTTTGCCGTACGCGGAATTTACAAGTGAACAGACAGTGGTTCCAACGGGATGGCCCAAGAATATTTTGGAAACAGATTAATTTCTTGTTCAACAGACTTCGCGTACCAATTTCATTCACCTAATCTAACACTACTTGATACATACATTTGGCATGTGATAAGGGCAAGCTACCGCTTACTATTGTAAACCATTTTCAGTAACTGCATCAACCACTGTTAACAATATATACACTGAGCTGCAACATCGTTATGAAACTTGTTAGCACAATGGTGGTCATTTTGAACATGTCAATTACACAGATTAAAAAATAAAGACAATTACATATTCTGTATTGTTTATTTTGGCGAGTATCGTACTTACAATATTATGTAAAAGGGCTAGTTTATTTTCGTCAACTATTGTAACTAGATTATCTTGCTATTTTTCTGTGTAAATCATTTCCAAATTTTATTTACCTTGCAATGTAAATATATAGTTCATTTTCCCCATATATCATTTATTTACTTCTTTATTCAATACATTTTTTTTCTTTCAAACCCTACTGATCACATTCGGTTCCTTCGGTCAAATTATTACTAATACTTTTATAAAAACTAACCTATTGTATAAAAACACTAATTCTTAGGAGTTAAACAAAAAGAAACAGTATAATGCTACAATCTACCAACATCAAGTGCAGATTGTTCCATTTTTAAGAAACATGTGCTATGATTTTTGGTATACCCATCCATCCTAATTTCCCCATGATTTCACTAATGTTTCGTTGTTTTCTCTTTAGACCATCAATGGTAGATATCTTGAAATATCTTATAAAGAATTTCGTTTTCTCTACCGATTGGATATGTGATTTTTCACTAATCTCACGGTACTCCAAATAAATCCCATAGCAAAGGTGTGGAGAATACCATGCTTTGCTATCTTTCTTTCATCTGTACTGACGGTTAGTGATCCACAGGCTTTAAAATCATCTCTCTTTTTAACAAATGTTAGGTGACTATTCGACTTGAAAAAATCATTGCCCAACTAAAATTTGAATACTTTAGACCCCAAAAATACTATAATAATTTCTAAATATTCACTATGTCCTTATACATATTTACTGTTTATTATAAAATTAATTGCATAAATTACGATGGTGTATACTTCCTACATTCGCTATATTTGTTAATAGCATGTGACCCGGTAAGTATTTTTACAATTTCCACGATTTTTCACGGAACTAACACAAAGGTATAATCAACGGAAGAGGATATAATTCTGGCTAGCTACAAAGATCGGCGATAATTTCATTTCGGTGTGCTTATAGGTCTCTAATTTCGTGTGCAAGTTGCCCCTCTTGATATATGCTTATCTTTTAATAACATAGGTCTATGAAATTTGACGTTTTTATCTGATGCAGAGATGATAGGGAGTGAACCTTGTAGAATTTTTTAATTTGTTGCGATCGTCAGTTCATTCAGCTTTTCGCGATGAAAACGAAACATCATCATCAGGTACATAACGGACAGGTTTTGTAACTGAGGACATATTATTTTATGAGGTCCTTATTTTGTACACCAAATCCATCTACTTTACATAAGCAGGGTGGCTGAGTTGAAGTTATTCCAAAACCAGACGTGTTACACGATTTCTGCGCCAAAAAATCTGATGATGAAATACGTTTCTTTGTAGTGGTAATGGGTTAAAATTCAAAATTTAATACAGATTCTCATCTTAAGTTCAAGGGGTCTTCATAAGTAGGGTCCAAGTGAAGAGATTTCACCTAGTGTAGTATTGAAATAAATAGAAACGCTTGGATATTGGTATTTTAAGAATCCTTAAAAATATAGGCAAAAGTCTTTTAGGAATAAAAAGCATCAAGGACTTTTAAAGAAGAATCCTGCAATATGAAAGGCGTTCTGCAAAGGTGTTACATATTATGACTTCAAAACGCTGAACTAAATGAAGTTTGGTATCACTACAATAACACTCCAGCGCGTGTAAGAAATTTTTTAAAAGAAGTATTTGAGAACCGTTACATGGGATGTGGAGGTCCTATTGGATGGTTGGCTCAGTGGCTTAATTTATCGCCATTCTTTTTTCTGGGGTCATAGTGTACAACGATAAGCTGAATTTCTTCCATTATATCTCAATTCATTAAAGTAATTATAATTATACCTACGTTGCATTTGAAATTAATCGACTTCAACACATGGTGCCGGATATATTGCTCATTCCCTTGAATTATGTTTGGATATCTACAACAGTACAATTACCATTACATCCAAACAAATCTGATTTCTTCTAACATAATATCAAATATAAAATTTGAAATATCTGTAAAACTCTAACAAGCAAAGCTATTATAAGCTCTTGTTTCCATCTTCCAAACACTTCTCAAGTCCCTGATAATAATTAACAAAAACAAATTGCTAATAATTCTTTTGGAACTAAGTTTACTATTTATCAAATAAATTTTCTGATGAACTAAGCACTAATAATGCTAACACAAGCGGTAGGTTTACTCTTGAGTACTAGAGGAGCATGACGATTTGCTTAATTTTTTTAATATTAACTTCAATTTGGTAGAAGCTGCAAGAAGCTTAATTAAACCCCATGTATACTTTAAACAGTTTGATATGTTTATTGTGTTTATTCTAGCTCTAAAACCTGATTTTCAGCTGCTGTTTCTACAATGCTAAAAATTCGCGAAACTCAACTATGACCAAACTCATATTTTTTTTCTGTTGGTAAGCGCTAAGTATATATTACGTAATTTTGTGTATTTAATAGTACTCTTCGTGATTAATTATAGAATGTGAACGTACTTTTATTGATACCGCAATTGTCTATACCAGTGTGTATGTTTATGTGCTATTATAAAAATTACAGAGCAGATGAGTTTATAGCAACTTAGCTGATACTTATATACGTGTTTATCGTTCATTGTACAATTAGCGAGTATTATAATATTAAATTTAAATAGCTTAGAATATCCCTAGATAGCGCAAAATGTGTATATATGTACAGGTGCATATGAATGCATATTTTCTTAATTTTAGGAATATGGAACAAATAAGAACAGTGCCAGGCATTATGGCATAAAAGGTATAATTTGCTTGATGATCAAAATATTCTTAGTAAATCGGTATTTAGGCCTAGATTTGTGAAGAGAAACTTGTTTGGTAAAACTAGCACATTCAAAAAATGGGATAATTTTCTTTAATTGGTAACATTATACTTCCGTTACAAAATACGCGTCAACTTTGTGAACACACTTTGTGGTAATATTTACTTTTCTAAAATTACGGAAGTATTACTTGAAATTTCCAGAAAAAATTAGTGATTAGGGCACCATCAGAGAAGCGTCCATGTCACGGCTATTTAACTGTAACGGTTGCCTTATGCGACTGTTTTACGGCAAAGGTCCTGCGGTGTATACAAGTCCTATATGATGTAGCCTGTACACTGCAATTCTATCTATCTTCTTTCAAAACTTTAACATAAGCTATTATTTATAAAAAATTACGTGTAATCACACTGTCTACAAGACTGATACCAGACTCATAGAGAATTAGTTTAGGAAAGCGGAGGAAGTGCAGCGATCTTCTTTGAACTGTACAGGGTGATTAATTTTCAACCGTCACCATGGGGATCTTGCTTATCATTAGAGGCTTGTTATGAACCCAAAGTTCTTGAAAGTTTTTTTCTTCACTTTTGAAGTATTGAAACTGCATAAAAGCTGTTTTGTTTATGATTAGGTCTAAATTGTTTCCCGAACACCATATGTTAAAATCCGGGACAGCTACGTCGATCCACATTGCAACCGAAGACCGAATGTATTGTTAGTTAGCAGTTTATTAGCAGTTTTTTTTTGTTCAAAATATCACTGAAGTATCGCCTCCAAATCACGTCCTTTTATCGGTTGTTATATTTGGTAGATTCGCAATTCAAATTTCTGCCATAACTTGGTGTACTAGTCTTGCAACGATACCAGTCTTTAATTACCTAGTTCGGAATTGTCTCTTCTTTTGTAAACTAACTCAATAGCAGATTTTCAATTGTATTGTGAGCATCTATTTATTATGAGCTCTAATTGCTGCTAGCTCTGCACTGCAATATTTTATTAATGTAAGAGCTAATCGGTAATTTTCCATGGAGCGACTATTGTCTTAAGTATGATTTTACATATTTCTTCAATGGTGATACGTCGCATCATCAAGGTCATACATGACACGGCAATTAACGTGGCATTAATTGATGTTATCGAATCATTGTTAGGAATATCTTGTTAACTCTTCATATCTGCTATAGGTTGTTCGTTCAACAAATTTTTTGTTATTCATTTAACTAACTTCCATGTAGATTCAACTTTGTACAATTTTTTCCAACAAGATAGTCAATTATATTTCCAAGTAGGTTCTCACTTACCTTTCAATGTTGCAAGATAAACAGCAACTTAGTGTTCCTTATGGTAAAATTTTTATAAGGTTCTTTTTATGTAATAAGAAAACAAGTTCACATTAAATGCTGAGACCTGAATTCTTTCTATTGACAATATTTTGGCTCTACAATGATATAAGGCGCTCCCATTCGTCAAGATTATTACATCAGGCAACCGCTAGAGGTAAATAGCTGTGAAGGATTTTAACGTTCCGGATATGTTTTCCGTACAGCAGACCCGGCAACCACGCCTGGCAGTATATTGAAACACAGTCCATTTTCTTCTTTTGGGACCGGTTTTTCAAAGATGGGAGGTGCTGTATCAAGGATAATCTTCGCTAGGAATAAAACAATTCAATTATTAAATGCTAACCTAACCAAACCATCATCTGAATCTTCATCTTTCTCAGATCACCCAAAGATGCTTTTTTACACAGTTCCATAAGTGGGCCTTCTATTAATATATAATAAATAAAAATAAAGAAAATAGATGATAATATATAAAACTAAGAAATAAAAACGTAGGCTTCCACGGCCAGAGTCAGTTGAAACTAAACGTGTTCCGGGTTTGAACCGAGTCCTGTTTTTGTTAAAATAAAAATAGAAACTCAACGTTTCGCCCACAGTCGTAACTGCGTTGATTTTCGCCTCTGGCGTGGTTTACACGTTGAGTTACCGCGCTAACTGTTGCCTACCAACTTTCCCTCTCCTGAAGAAGCTCCAAACGATTGTGGGTGAAACGTCGAGTTTTTATTTTTATTTATAAAACTAAGGTTATTTTATTTATTATTTATTAATCTATACTCATGCTAATAAAAAAAGATGTATTGATTCAAGATTTTACACTATTAGTATTTCCATGTTACCAGATCTACTGTAGGAAAAAGCGTATGCCCAATGCAAAATGAATTTGCAATTTTTTAACAGCTGAAAGGAGCACCATTTTTTTATTGTGTCTAGTTTTTGATTGGTTAAATTCAATTTTTTCAGGATAAATGTTCCAGGGCGCACAAAATTAATTACGGACGTACAAATCTATATCTAAAGGGACAACATGCGTTGTTTCCGTTATATTTATAGAAGAAAGTAAAATAACTCGTGGATGGGGAATGTATATATACTATTTTCACACATACCCTTCCTTATCAAAAAATATGTTTCTACATTGTAGTTATCAAAAATCACTAATCGCTACAAGCCATTTAG
This sequence comes from Oryctes borbonicus, assembly GCA_902654985.2. NCBI lineage: Eukaryota > Metazoa > Arthropoda > Insecta > Coleoptera > Scarabaeidae > Oryctes > Oryctes borbonicus. The sequence goes on along the minus strand of LR736945.1, from coordinate 177,176 downwards.
CCTAATATCTCATTATGTAAAACAGTAGAAAATGAGAAATTAAAAAAACACCGAATAAGGCCTTAATTCCATTCAGGCAGAATTCATATTTATAATGTGTCGTACAAACCAAAAGTAACACTAGAACTCTAATTTATATCAACTTATCTCATTAAACGTCTATAAGGCAATTCTTGTAGTTTTTTTTCGTAGTTTTTTTTTGTTTTTCCAATATTTGTTCTCCTTACCTTAAATGCATGTGTTGCTTATCTTATAGTAAACACTAATTCGTTTTATTAAATGATAAAAAATCTGTTTGTACAAGATTTTAACAGACGTAAGAACAGTTTTGGGGAATCAGCTTTGACTTGTCGCTGAGGCCTGAGAAGGTTTAACTAGTGGTAGAGCTGGGCTAGGCCATGGACAGCCAGGAGGTACGCTTCGAGCTTGTTGTAGTCCAGCAGCTGACTCTGGATGAAGGAAGTTCCTTCGTTGATCCATTTTTTCAGTCTAAAAATGTAATTTTATATTTTAGTTCAGTAAATTTGGATCTAGCGTACGTGCGCTTGAAGTGTGGATGATATAATATCTGGTAACAATCTTAACTGCTCCTGTAAAGCTGCTATTTTATCGTCTATAATAGATAGGCGTTCTTCTAACGTATCCTGCCTAGTGCTCATATCTGATACAATTTCATATACAGTATTTTGCGTCTGAAACAAATCCATTACATTAATTAACTTAATTAATTAATTAACATTTAAAACAAATCATGTACCTTTGCCATGTCGGTAATTGTGTTTGCATTATCTAGAAGCTTTCGTTGATCCATCTTTACCTTCCTTAGGCTACAAAATGCGTTCAATCATAAAGGACTTCTAGTACTATCCTATTTCGTAACACTTACGCATATATGGCTAGCAAGAACTTTCTTTGATGAGTCCGCACCTTTCCTGGATTCACTCTTTTCACTAACCTTGTATGTTTGTATATTAACCATGTTTCTCTCAGAACATTTGCAGCTGCATTTTTCAGCTGAAATTAAATTGATATTAAATTTTTGCATTTTTGTCTTTGTGATTAATACGTACCCTTTTCGTTAATTGAGTGTCCATCATAAAATTATGTACATGTTTCTCGGCTCTTGTTAACTCTAATTTTCTCGATACAACAGCTACTAAAAGCGCAGTACAGCCAGCACCCTAAAAATAATAGTAATAATAATGATAGTAGTAGATTAGTACAATATAACACGATTCGATTGTGTGATATACGAGGATGGTATGAAAAGTATCCATGTTTGGAGACAGTAAGTATTATTCAATAATCTTTAGTCGGCGTCTGTCAAAATTTCAAAAAGATCGGTCGAGTAGTGTTGTCTTGAGAGCTGTTGAAAGTGTGCCAGCTTATGCATTTATGGAATCATGGAAAAAGAACAATACTTGGTGATTCGTCTTCTTTTTTTTTGGATACGAAAACATGTACAGAAATCAGAAGGTCGGATGCAGTTGGACGCAGTTTATGAGGACTATGCATTCTCGATGACTACCATTAAATTTTGGTTTAACGAATTCAAGCGTGACTGAATATCCGTGTTTGATGAGGAGCGACCGGGTTGCTCCATTGAAGCGAGTACAGACAATACGATTAATAAAGTTCATGATATCGTTTAAAGAGCCACCGGGCGAAGATTAGAGTGATTGCAAATACGGTGAACATCTCAATTGAACGTGTGCACCTCCACGAAAAATTGTGTATGACAAAGCTATAAGCGAGATCGCCTGATTTATTTATTCATTTGTGCATACTCCTACAGCAACGGGACGAACCCAAAAAGTTGTACTTTAGGCCAACTCTGAAAATAAATGACGAGAATACAAACAAACGGAAAACCTTTATTCCAAATAACTTTATTGAAGTTGGTTAAATAAGCTGCGGGTAATTAGAATTCTAAAGGTACTTAAACTACAATAAAATATGTTAAATGGTTTGCAAATATGACTTGATAACTTCAAAGTAATGTCGACATGTTTAGGCATACACGAGTAAGTTTCTGCGGCGTTATGCGACAGCAAATAGTGCAGAATGAAGCATGGATATACCACTACACGCCAGAAATCAAATGTCGATCAGCAAAATATTTTTTTCCCGGCGAACGTGTATCAAAGAAGGCAATCAGCTGGAAAAGTTATGGCGACGATTTTTTGATTATTTGGGAACGAAAAGAATAGTCGCGGAACAGTACTATACTGATTTATTCGACCAATTTGACATAACTAAAGTGAAAAGGGCCTCATCTAGCCAAGACAAAAATTCTCTACTATCATGATAACACCCCGACACACTCATCGGCAATTGAGACAGCAAAACCAATCCAGATACGGTACGAATTGGTACCCATTTGGCCAAGATTTAGCCTCTGCGACTTTTACTTTCTTTTACTAAACTTAAAAAGATATCTTGGCGAAAAGCGATTTACATCAAATGAAGAGGTCATTGCCGAAACGAAACATCGCTGGACTAGGTGTATAGAGCTGCCGGCAGATTGTGCCTAGAAAGAAATTTACTAGATGCAAAGCAATTGCATTGTCTTCCTTAACACAGATATTTATCATACATTCTGTTTCGTAATGTGCATTTAACATGTTTTTCTAATGTTTATCGTATATTATTTTTTTATATATATATTTCTTATATACAATATGTTCATCAATACTTTATGTATCGCGGTTTAATGAGCCAAGTAAGATCTTAAATTTCGGGCGCACGTTACATTGGTATTAAGCACAAATGCAGTGATGAACAAATTTTACAGCACATTTCTTATATGCCCTATACATTTTTCATTACCAACGCAAATTACTCGTAAAACTTATAATTGATTGAAAGGTTGCTAGAATTTGTTGTAGTATATATACGTCTTGACTATACTTGACACTCTTATTATTATATTCTATTATATTATATTTTTAGTGCGTTTTTTTTTTGTTATCATATTGACTAGCACCTCAATGTAAAAATGTATCGGTGGGCTGATATACATGGTGATCACACGAAATGCAAATAAAGCATTAAATTTTGCGAAAATAATCTCATTTTAATTGTTCGTTTCGCAAGCACATGATTTCAATATCTAAATTAACTTACAATACAAACAGCGAGGCAAAGATCAGAAGAATTCGAATGGAAAAAGATATCGCACAAGGAAACAGTCTCAGTCCACAGAATGACAGAAGATAGAAAAGAATGGAAAGAGTGGGCGAATCAAACTAATCCAAATCCGATGCCTAAAATGGCGAATGGAAGAGGAGAAAGGAAGAAAGAAGAAATTGACTTTCAATACGAACGTTATACCTGTAAGAAGTAATCTTATTATGCTTTCAGTAATTCTTTCAGATAAATCATGAGCATGGGTTACAATTACTGATTGATCTACATGTTTGGGACTGTTATCACTAGAGATGGTGATTTTTGTTGGCACGCAGCGGCGCAGACCGTACAAGGTCATTGTACTATAAAAATGTTGCATAAACGACAATACAGATTGCATGGAATACAGAAGATCAAAAGCGGTTCCGTAAAATGTCATGCTTGCAATGTGATCCTTATGGCTTACAACGAACAACAGTGCAAATGCCACTTTGAATCAGTGCATAGCGTTTGTAATATCCCATAAACCATTGTAGAGCAAGAGGCAAATCGTTCATTTTGAGAAAAATGTATTCCTGCTTGGAAATTATCGAGCTGAAACCAATTGCGGTGGCATTTTCCGGGAGTAATATTATGTGTATGATGCTTGCATGCCGTAAAGGATATTATTAAAAATGAGAAAATGTGAATAAACGTGGACGAAACAACAAACGCTAACAAAGACAGTGTAATACGTGTTATAGTGTGTACTCTAAACTTTGATGGACCGTTGATACCGTTTCTTTTGTGCAGCAAACGTCTTATAAATACGAAGGCAGAAAATAGTTTCTGCCTTGTGCCAGTGCAACTGATAAAAGATGCTATTAATTTAATTGGTGTACAGAGAAGGTAATTAAGCATATTTGTCACTGATGGAGCCGCAATTACTAAAAACAGATTTTCCGTAGCTTCTTCGCGTAACATGTTTACCACAAGCGTTTCATACTGCGGTAGATACCATCAGACTCAGCTATCCAAGAGTAGCTAACTCATAGCTAACACAAAGAAGATGTTTCTCAAATCCCTTAAATGAATCCGCCAATTCAAGTACTTCTATCCAAAAATTCCACAGCTACCTAAACCTGTATTAACCAGGTGGAGTATCTGGCTTGCAGCAGTATCGTATTACTGTAAACATTTTCAGAGTATCAAGTCTTTTATTTCGACATTGAAATCACAAGATTCTGAAGCAGTTAAAATAGACCAAGAACTGTTTTCGGATCACCAAATTGAAGCGGAAATTTGCGAAAAGTACTCTGTTGTTGCAGAATCTCTTGGAAAATTACAAAGTAGTGCATTACCCTTATCGGAAGCACTTAACACTCTCAATAAGATGAAGGCGGCTCTGGAAAACTTGACTATCACAGAAATTTACAACCGTTCTCATTAAAAGTCCGGATCTGGAGAAAATGCGATTTATAAGCAAGGATATAAATGACACACCCGATAGTGAAAACTATGATATCAAGGATTTTAAATACGCAAATATTGCTTCACTAGATGTAGTACGGTCATTTTCCAAATACAAGGACGTATTTTTGTCACGTCGCAGAAGACTAAATGAATCTACAATGGAAGCAATATTAATGTTGTTGCAATTCTATACCAATCCTTTACGGCATGATAGACCTTCGTCTGCATCCAACCGTCACTAGAGAAAGGTAAGCGCATATATTTTTTTTTCTTGCTGCCCTCTCTAGGAGGGACGGTTACAATAGTACAATAGTACTCAAATGAACCAGTATACATATATCAACTTTGCAAACTATTGTATAATATTCCTTAACTTCATGCTTCCTTTGTAAATTAAACAAATTTTACTTCGTTTTTATGTGTAATATTAGTACATACTCCGCAGACAAAGCGTGTCAATCGATTTATATATATACATAATGCCGGCCGACCTTGTACGGTCTGCGCCACTGCGTGCCAATAAAAATCATCATCTCTATTGATTATTGTCTGTTGTTTGTTAAATGCATCTTCTCAAAGTACGAGTTAGATAAACAAAAAGAAAATGGGGATATATGTTCTTTGTTATGTTAATTTTTGCATTAAAAGTATATGAAGTACATTTATAAAGAATCCTATAACATATTAACGGATGGACAAATCTTTTCTTATGTTTGAACTTCTCTGTACTTTCAGTAGCGTAAAAACATTAATTTGTTTTTAGAAAACCCATCGTCTACACAAGACATGTCCCTCTTAACTTGAGTGATAGTGTGATTATATGAATCTCTTGTATCCAATTCAGCTCCCTTTTTTCACTGTTATTATTATATTCAGATTAATAAAAAAATAACTAATTTTAGCACATTTATTATTAGTGAATGCAGTATTCGTATAGATTAGGTTGCATACCTACCCATCCCCCGATTATCCCCACCACATTCTTCTTCTAGCCTATGAGACTACAGCTTACCTTATTGGTGGTTCATATTTTAGCTTTCTTTTAACTTTTAACTTTTAATGACTTGTTAGTAGTTACTTAATACCATCCTTGTCATATAGGTATATTTAAACGTGAGTAAGTTTTAATAAAATTAATTTGTATCAATATATTCTTTTAAAACATAATTTAATTGTTTAAATAGAAAAATACAGAACTCTTCTTACTTCTTACAAAAACTTATTTTCCCTGCGAGTTTCGACATTTATGCTATCATCACATAGAATCTAAAGTATAATACATGAATATTTGATATAAATATAATAAGTTTTGTAAGGAATGAAGAGCAGTTCTATATTTTTATATTATGAATCTTAGAAGATGGACCTTCAGCAAATACTTGATCAAACATTTTAAAATTTTAATGTCTTATTGTGTTATATTCGTTAATACCTTCCTCTTACATTTAGAGTAATCTTTCAATGCCCTTTCGTTGTTTGCTTTTTTATTCTTTTCTTCTTTTCGAATCGAAAAATACGGTGCGAAAAACAAAGCGACTTGGTATACCGGATTATAAAATATTTATAAATCCGTTTATGCCTCTTATTACAATTAAGATTATTATGTTTTTCTTTTCTAATTCGTTTTGAGTTGCTTTAAAGAGAATTATTATAGAATTTTTTTCCGTTATCTACACTTCAGTTCTAAAAGTAATTGCATTCTTTCAATATTAATTGTCATTTTTTTTAGGGAGAAAACGTAGATGATGGCTCTGGGTACTTCATCACTCATAACAACATCTATAAGCATACCAACGTCCACTGCGGTTAGAATTACCAATACGAGGACAGAAACGGTCAAGACCAACACAAAATATATGGTAAAAACCACGACTATAACTATATTAAAAACCCCTGAGAAAACTGTAACAACGAAGAAAACTAAAATAAAGGTAAAGACGCCAACAACAGTTAGGATGACAGTAAGAAGGAAAAGACAGATTGAAACGCCGACTGAAACGACAATCACAATAAAAATCAAAACTAAGACCAGACCAAGAAGAGTTAGGGATATAACTAATATAATACTGGTATTTGATCTAACGCCGTAGTGGCTATAATTCATAATTTCTTATGCCTTCCGATTTGTAGGGGATGTCCGCAAGACCATAGGTTATCATTGGACACATCCGAGCATATGAATATTATCGCTCGTTAGCCTGTTCGTTGCCTACCCTTAACGGCTAGTTTCATAGAAATGTTCTTAATTTCATTGTTTTAAATTATATATCGTTGCATATCTAATAAACGATAATATATTAACCCAATTCTCGTTTTTTTCCCCCAATAATTAGTTTTTGGAGACCATGTTTCTCGCCAGTAGGTAAAGTAACTGTTTGTACTTAAATTCCTTTTGAATTACATGAGTTATCTCCGCCTCGATTTACATGAGGTATTTACAACACCAGCATTATCAATGAAACTTGAGGAATGCATATTCAATATTTTTCTTCATCTTTATAAAGACTGTGGAATACCAGTTATCTATTTAACTATTATCTGGTAGATTTACAATAATGTAATGCAAACAATTGTGCAAAATAACTAATTAAAACCTGGAAGTGTTTTTTTCGTATTTAGGAACAATTTCTTATATTAGCAAATATAGTGGATTTCAAATGGTTCCTTGTAAAGATTATAATTAGAAGTAGCGACTCGGAAGTGTAATGTCGGTAATGTCAACCAAAACAGAACGTAGTTTCTTCCATAGCATTATGGCCTCTACAAATTTACAAATTTACAAATTTTGTTAAAAACGCTATCTCTGTTCGGGAATAAGTGTCCGATTTCGAGTTTTCTCAAAAATTATTGTTTTGTCAAGAAGACTGTGACAATAGTTTCTACTATCAAATTTAATAAAGTTTAAGCAATTTTTGAGTTAATTTTACTCCTTTAGGAAACATTTCAAATTGTTAAAATTTTGAGTTGAAATGTAAAGTGCCGGTTTGAAGATATTATGCAAGCTGAAAACGAAAATTTGGTCAATCCGGCAAGAAAAGAGCCCAATGTGCATCACATTCGAGAAGTCATTTACTAATATCTTTTATAAGTAAGCACCAATTGTATTTCAAAGCATGGTTCGATGCTTTGAATGCTGCATTACGATGAGGTTAGATTCAGAAGCGGTAAAGCGGTAAACCGTGCTCTTAATATTCCGATTGCTACACTGCATAAACACATTATATCAGCTTAATTAAACCTTATTCAAACACAATAACACCTTTTCTCATGGATGGATATAAAATCAAACCTATTTGTCGATGCATGAGCCGCAAAGCGTTGCTCTTAAAAATCCAGTTTTTAAAAACATGGTGGGCATTATCCACATCCAAAATGGTTCTAAGTAACAAAAACTGCACCCAGGTTTTATTTCGTTCAAGACAAAGGAAAACCTCACCGTACCAGCATGAGCAAAACATTTATTACCAAAGTCAGAAAGTCAGCGGCGACAATACCCATCTTAGAAACAACCGTTTGATTCGTCGAGACCTGCTGCTACTGAGCCTGAGGTGTGACAATAGTTTTATCCAAAAAACTAAAAACAAAATTAACGCAGAGTGATATATTTATTTCGACGTTAATAATTTTTTTGCCAAATTAGATACTTATTCCCAAACAAAAAAAATCTGCTTGATCGGACACTTATTTCCTGACAGGGAGAGTATTACGTAACTAGTGACAAACAAAAAATAATTCTCTTTGTATAAATGGTTAAAACTGGCATATGGGCAGTGGTAATATTTTATTTCTTCTTTAATTTATTTATATTAATTTTTTTATATATTAATATTTTATATTTTTTATATATATTTTATATATTAATTATTAATTTGTATTTATATTAAAAAACGTATTTAATGCACGTACGGTAACCAGATGAGACACATGGTTGTTGTTGCTGATGCTGCTATTTAGTATCCAAAAACTAAGAAATTTGTAGACGAACTTCCTAATGAAGCTTCGATAGAATAAGAGATTGGAAATACGTTTTACAGAATGTGGTTTTTGCTTCAAAATATACAATTTCTCAAATGTAATTACACCCTCTCTCTTCTTCTTTTTTCTCAAGACCTTGATACTCTAAGGGTGTCGGCTTTACTGATGTCTTCAGCCGTCTCTCATCCATTCTTTCTTATCTCTGGGCAGTCCTCTCATGTCTCGTATTTTTTTTCTTCTCAAACCTATTTCTTTTTATTCTCCCCATCCATGTTTTCTCTTCCTATTCCTGCCTCTGTTATTCTTTTAACTATACTATTTTATTTCAAAACAAGTTTTGCTCGTTTTTTTGTCATTATTGGTGTAATTACACTTAAACTATATATTCAGTACTTCACTTCAAGTTTTGTGTTTATTGTGTTGTGAAGAATAGGTGAAAGGTTTTATTGCTGGAAAGGTAGAATTAATTCGTTTAATGGGTAATAATCATCGTTTGTTCAGAGAAGCAGCTAGAAAATTCAATACTAGACACATCCACATAAAAATTTTACTTTTCAAACGGTTACAAATATTTGTGGATAGTGTTTCTAAATGTAAAGGTTAGATAAACGATTGATCCCAATGCAGAGGAAGTGATCTTGGATACTATACGTGCTAGTTGTAGGCTAGGCATACGTAAACTTTCACTGCAGCCTTAAATTTCACTATCAAAAGTGTGGAGGTATCTGCCTCTTCTATTTGCGTATTTTCTTTTATTTCTCAAAAAACGTAGATTGTTGAAGACTCCCTTAGTATACGGAAAGAACCGTATTAGGGCGGAAGCAAATCGGTAGTGTATAAAAAGTCGACTAACTAGGATTCAAAAGCATAATAAAGATTGAAATAAAATTAGTTTCATCTTATTGTTACGTTATTTCCCAAAATATTTGTCCAAATTTCTATTGAAAACTCTTACAAAGCTATTAGAAAACGCCGCATTAAAATGTGTTCTTTAATAAAATTAATACAATTATTGAAAATTACAGTATCCTTAGTAAGAAAAAGAAACAGCTATTAATAAAGCCAGCTTATCATATAACATGGTAAAATGTAATTCAACACCGAAAGCGTTGATAAAAATTTTCCAAGTAGTTTTGTTATTGGAATTTAAAACAAGTATATGTAAACATCAAATGCTTACGGTTAAATTACGCGAATAAAATAGTTTCAAATTAATTAAACAGTCTGCGAAGTTTCCTACATACCATGCTGGGACCTCTTAGTGAAATTAGACTTTTATCTTGTAGCCATAAATGGAATTGTGTTCTTTATCTGATACCTCGAGATTACATTGTCCGAGCGATAACCTTGGACTTCGGCATTTGTTATAGTACATACTGCAAGAATTGATGCAGTATGAATACTTGAAGACAAATTTTATATCTATGTGCGTACCTCTTAAAAATAAAACAAAATATTATTACCTGGTTATTACTCGGTGAATGTCCAAATATGAACCCAAAACGTTATTAACCCCAGGCAAATGTTAGCTATATCTAACTGAGGCCGTAAAGTCGAAATTTTAAGAGGTAAATAAGACAGTTATTAGGATTGCGTTCTGTGTATTGTCTAAAGGTCTCCCTAAATTATTATATTTTTTATTTAAGATTAACTGCACCGAAAAATGTTAGAGACTAGTTTACATTTTAAATATGCAAACTCCAAGAGAAAATATAACACGTGTAGTATGATCATATTGATTATCTTAAGGCAACAATAAACGTGCAGCATGTACCCCTAATACGTAGGGGGTCTTGCATAACAATATTATACATATTCAGATATATAGAATTATAAAGTATAAGTCCTGTCAGTTTCTGCATATGCTGATAAGACCCACATATGTGTGTGCAACTATACGAATGATAGCCCATGACCCTACAATCCACAAAATTCTCACCCATGGAGCGAAAATAATTTTAGAAACAATCCTTCCTATTGATCAACTGTCAAAAAAAGCTTCAGAACTTCGGAACAAGCAAGGCAAATTAGGAAAAAGTTTTCCAGGAAGCTCAATTGGCAGGTATGCAACATGAACATTATAAATAGATTGCTACTTACTTCAGAATCTTTGTTATCTAGGTTAAGAGGTGGGCGTAAAACATTCAGAAAACGTTTTTCCGAAGAATGCCTAGAGATACTTCTATCTCCAGTAAATTCGCTAGATTCTAAAGAGCTACCAGAGAAACAATCATGTATATTTCTCTTGTTTAATTTGTTATCAAATATACCACAACAAAACCTTATAGATGTTTCAAAGATCACAGAAAATAACCGCATGGGCAGAGCACTTTGCGTTGAGAATATTGTCGGGCATTTGCTTATCAACAAAAATCTTATTGGCTTTAGGTACCGAAACTTATTGCAGAATCAAATTATTCAGTGTGGACACTATAAAGAAACTGAAAAAGTACTAGACAATTTTCTGAATCTCGAGGTTGGATTTCAGCATATGAAATTTTCCTAAACGGTTAGATAGGAAGAAAGAACATTATGATCAGCAAATCATATTCTTTATTTCTCCTAGAATTGTAACGGCGAATTAGAGAGAAAAACGTATTGTTGCATTGAAATGCACTCAGGAATTCGATTTTTGAATTCAGTGACAAGCAAATATCTATCAAGCTTCATAAGCCCAGTAGCAAAATAGTTGCATACTTTGCTGTTAGTTGCTACCCAAGAATTGGTTTTGTTACTCAAGCCGTTTCCAAGAAACAATGCTGTAACTTTTGACTCACTGCAGATATCAACATGAACTAAACAGCCTATTTCGTTGCTAATTCGTTACTCAAGAATTGATTTTGTTGCACCAGCCGTTTCCGTGAAGCAACTTTTGACTCGCTGCAGATATCAATAGGAACTCAACGGTACATTTTGTTGCAAATTTGTTGCTCGTATAAAGTACATGCGAAAATGTCCCGGTATTAATCGTTATATGAGAATCGTTAGTCCTTATTGTCTCTATCAGTGTAGACACACAATAATTGCTGCCGATACTTACTAATTCTCAATTTAATATAAGAAACAAACAAAGGATGTCATTTTGCCAAGTTAAGGTGGCGCGTAGCACGAATATACAGAATAGTAGTGTTGTATTGTACAGAGTGGGCCAAATTCGATACTTTTAACAGGGAACTTCTATTTCTAAAGGAATTAGACAAAAACTAACCTAAGCTTCTGGAGCTCGATTTTAAAGAGAAATCAATTGGTGAAATCCCTATTTTTATATCTTCCTTAATGTAAGAGATACTCTTAAAATGTGCAATTTTTAAAAACCCTTGTAACTTTTTTATTTATAAAAATGCTTGATTTATATAAAAACTATGTTAAGGCGCTTTTTGACGCAAAATCCTATGCTCTAATTTTTTCTTTTTTTAAACTTCTATTTTTTGAGATATTATCAAGACTTGTGTTTTTTTATATGAAACACCCTATATATATGTTTACACTATTGAAAAGCATATAAAATTACATTTAGAATGATATAACACACTTGATATTTTATTTAAACTATTTTTAAATTATTTGTTTTTCTTCATTTCACATTACTTTAAGATGGCTATGGATGGTGGTAAATAAGCAAATAAAATATTTCAACAAGGCAGAAAAAAATTGTTTTAATATTAAATGTTACAAATTATAATTCACACAAACTAAACTAAGGAAACCATTAATAGCATTACTGATATTATAGCTATAAAGAATTAATTATTATTCGGTAAAAATTCATAATGTATTGAAAATTTGAAATAAATCATGACTAGAACTAAAATAAGTTGGTTTCTAAAATTCTTACCGACATATTTAAACGCAATATTTACAGAATATATCTTTGTTACTAAAAAATGCGTAAACATGATAAATTATAGCAAGTGTTCGAATTGTCCGCCGTTCTGTTGTAAACATAATCGACACCGTTTTCTTACACTCTGAGCTGAGTTCACTAACTCGAGCGGAGATAGAGAGTCGAACGCTTGCAAAATTGCAGCTTCTAATTCCTGTCTTGAATTGGGAGAATGTTTAAACGTAAGATTTTTAATTCTTCCCCAAAGGAAAAAATCCAAAGGGGTTAGATCAGGCGACCTTGCCGGCCAATGTATCGGTCCTTGATTCCCGATCCAATTGCTACCGAATTGTTGCTTTAGAAACTCATTAATCTGGCCAGCATTGTGAGCAGGTGCTCCGTCATGCTGGAAGTAAACGAATTCCATTGATCCCATTGATTCCACGATTTAAAGGTATTTCGTCTACGAAAGGTTCAATAAATTGTCCGTTATATGTGTAGGGCCCAATTATCCTGCCACGGATGCAGTTTAGAGCAAAATTATGATTTTCTTCACATGTTCCCAAAAGGCATTGACAATATACCATACGACGCTCCAAATCCGCGGCAAAAAGTTAGTGCACTTTCCTTGTCCGATAGGGTTTCATTTTATGCTTTTTTAAAATGCGCCTTGCCAAACCTGTTGTTTGTGCCATCTGGCGAGTGGAATGTGTCGGGTTATTTACAGTTTCCCCTAAAACAGCAATTTCCTCTAATTCTTTGTCTCTATTTTGAGCCACTAATTTTTCGGTTTCGGCTGTTGAAAGGATCCAAAACTTATTAAATTTTTCTTTAACCTTGAGAAAATGTCTCTGAACGGTTGTTGTCTTTCAGGATACCGCTCATAGTAAATGTTACATGCAGCTTCCTCATTTTCACCTGCTTCTATAAAACACTTTAACATGTCGTATTTTTCATAGTTTTTATACATTTTTGAATTCTTAGATAACACCAGTAATATTAATGAAAACTGACATTTTAGAACATTTAGACAATATACAATAAATACGTGTATTGCTTAGTTACCATCCATAGCCATCTTAAAATAATGTGAAATGAAGAAAAACAAATAATTTGAAAATTGTTTAAATAAAATATCAAGTGTGTTATATCATTCTAAAGGTAATTTTATATGCTTTTCAATAGTGTAAAAATATATAGGTGTTCCATACAAAAAACAAAAGTCTTGATAATATCTCCAAAAATAGAAGTTCAAAAAAAGAAAAAGTTAGAGCATAGGATTCTGCGTCAAAAAGCGCCCTACTATAGTTTTTATATAAATCAAGCATTTTCACAAATAAAAAAGTTACAGAGGTTTTTAAAAATTGCACATTTTAAGAAAACGCTCTGTATCTCTTATATTATGGAAGATATCAAAATAGGGATTTCACTAATCGATTTCTTTTTAAAATCTAAGTTCAGGACCTTAGGTCAGTTTTTGTCTAATTCCTTTAGAAATATAAGTTCCCTATTAAAAGCATCGAATTTGGCCCACTGTGTATATATGATATTTATTCAAACAAAGAGTTTCAGAGATCGACATCGTTAAGGTTTACAATAAATAAATATCTAAATAGTAACTTTCCATCGTTAGGATAATTTCATGCATATAATGGATCCTTCTCAGACTGAATTTTACTGAAAAATGATACTATTTTTCCACTATTACTATTATTAAAGTGAAAAGTTTCAAAAGTAGGCACCGTTAGTTTTGAAATAAGTAATTGCCTATACGTCTACATGATGGCTAAATTTTAATAATAATTGATATAAAGTGTATGGTACAATTACTACTAATTTTTTAAAGTAGAAAGTTCCAGCAGTTTAAAAACTTTTAGATTAGTAATAAATGAATTTTTAAACAATGAATACCCTATCGTCTGCTCGAAATTACATCATAAATAGTAACGGTACTTAGTTATAATTACCTTGTAAGAAAGATTAGTCAACGATGAGTACACGATTACTCTTGAATAAATCTAAATAACTATGGATGAAAATTTTGATGATAAAGAATTACACAATGGTTGTTACCATTACAATTCTCAACTTAATTACCCAAACAGATATGTAGGTTTTTAGTACAATGATGCAGATAATATGACACAAAAATAAAGAACCATTTCTGGGAAGAGAAAGTTTTAGCGTTTACACCCCGTTCTTTCATGACTCACTACGTTCGGTCAATATTTTGTTAGGACTTAATATACATTATTATTTATTCTGTGAATTATAGAAAGGACCTGCAAAAATAGTAGAGCGCCCAGATTCTTTTTATGATAAACTCGTTTTATTGAACTTACTTTACCCCCAATTTAACAAACGCAACTCTGAATTTAGTTGTTATATCTGACACGCATTGCCGTACGTGACCTTTAGGTGAAAATTGTTTTTCTTTCTTTGTAAGGAAAACTAGTCACTTTTAGATGTCACATTTTATTGATTATCTGAGAAATTCGTAAGGCTATGAAATGATTTGTATTCTACACAAAACTGTAGCCCATTATAACAATTATACGGTTGGTAAGTTTTATAAATCTTTACTGTCTGTACTGATTTTCGAATGGTATTTATGTATTTGTAACGTTATTTATAAATGTTTCCCTTATTTTTTATAGAATACAGACAAATCACTTCTATTTAATCTTGAGTTAATTCAGAAAGTACAGCAAAACTATAACAATATTGATATTATTTGGATTCAATATATGAAGGTTGTTCGATGTAATTTACATGACATTCCTGGGCCGCGCTCAACTCTACAGGCGATTAAATACTCAAGGTGAATCCCAATCCAATTGCAAGGCTTAGGTTACGACGAGATTAGTGGCCAAACATCTAGCTTTCCATTTTCTTTTTTTTGTATATTTTCATTTATATCAACATTTTGCGGTGTTACATTTATTAAGAAACTAGAAAAATAGTTTTTCTTTCAGTTTCTGGTTTTAGTGTTTACCTCTTTCTCAATTACTTTTGAGGCCTAAGACATTCACTTCAACGCTAACAATACCAGAAACAATCTGATCATTTTTTCATTTGGAGTCGCACAGCAGTTTACAAGTAAATCAGGTGCGTAAACAAGAAGCGCAAAGATTAAATAAACAGTCGCTATGAAACGTTAGAAATGACGTACATGCTGCATGAATTATGGAGGACGATCCAAACGAAAGAATGCAATTTAAGTCTCAATTTCCGCTAATAAATGTTTTATGGTCAAATGGGGAAAAGATTTATGATGTGGTGTAGTGGCGAAGTCCAATAAATAATTAAAGAGTAGCCTTGATGCGAACTCAAATTAGTATGGAAATCCTGCTTTAGTACAAGCTGCAGCAAAAGTAAATCTTTAAAAATTATCTCGCAATCTTCAACCTTCTATCTTTAATAAGATGATTTTCGAGTTCCCTTTAAATTATGATGGATTTACAAATTTTGGTATGCTGTTATTCTCTTTTTTATTATAGGTGGGCAATATAAAACTTTTTTTAATACGTATGTAAAATGGAACCAGAACTACGACAGTCGTTAGTAATGAAAGTGTAAAGTTTAGAATGAGTTAATGAAGATGGCTGATAATTAATATTAGGTGGTGCAATATGAATTGATGTGGCAACTTTGATACAATAACTTACAAATATTTGAATTTTTAAATCATTTAATTTACAAAATAATAATTTCAATTCATGCTTCACCATCATCTATTATTTTAAAACATTGTTTTTGGTTTAAGTTCCTTGGAATTTTGGCAAAATCCATAAAATTAGTTCTATCAGTATCAAATAATACCCAATAGCCTGATAGATCTGGTCTTCCTGTTTATACGAGAAACTGATAAACAACTGCGCAAATTCAACCCTTAAAAACGAAAAGTTTATTTAATTAATTATTTCTTTTCAAGTGTTGTAAATGAACCAAGTGAAACTGGAGCTAAAGCTGATGCTTTTGTAGTTTGTGGACAGGAGTAAAATTTAAAATGAATGATGATGATGATGATAATTTATAAAATTATGGTAAAGATGTATCAATACTGCAAAGTTGAGTCTAAATTATTCCCTGAAAGTCATTTTTTTTAATCTCTCACTTTGGCATTTATTTCAGTTTGCACATAGGCTTTACGTTGTTTTATGGGTTGTTACTTTTGGAAGACCATTCATGTATAGTACGAATAAAAAGCGTGCACTTTGAAGTGTATCCATTGTTGGCAAATAACACCACTTTTCTACTTCCTTTTTCTTTGCTGGATTTTCTGCTTCTTGGCAATGATCCAGTTTCCTCTTGTCACCTCATCCCATACTAATCGAATGGATGAAAACCCAGCTTTCCCCGCTTTATCTTCGTCTTTCCCTCCTATATCCTTGTCGCCAACCCTTCAATCCTTGGGGCCGGGTGGCTTCTCATCCTCTGGATAGCTTACTCTATCGCAGAAGTTCTAATTTAAGTTGATCTTAGAGATCTTGGTTTTTAACGCATACCTCCTTATCATTTATCTCCTTATCATGCCGCGTCCTTAAAGGCCGTCCGCTTCCTTCTCCCTTCTAGTCGTATGCTGCTCCATTTTAAGCATGCTATCTATGTTGATTCCCAGGTAAATTCTGCTATTTTTCATTTTTATTTTGTTCCTCCATTTGATTCCTTTGTTGTAAGTTTTTTCCTCGTTTATTTTCATCCTCCACTTATCCGTGAATCTAACCCCAGAAAACCAGAACGGTCTCTCTAGGGATAACACCGCCTATTTCCTGTCATTTAGAAATGATTTGACTAACCCAATCGGCATTTCTCTTATGCTGATTAGCTCTAGCTTAATGAAAAGTTTCAAATAATCAACACTGTTGAATGCTCCTGCTCCATGAAGTCCATGGGAATTCCCAAAGTTGTTTCGTTACTATTTAATCCATTTCGAATTTCTTACATAACTTGGGCCACTGTTCTTAATGTAAACATCTTGGTTCTCAGTAAGTAAGCACACTTCTTTGCATGCAATTTGCGTGCGATTAACGTGGCATCAATTGATGTTAATGGATTTTCAGTAGGGTTGTCTTTTTGCTGGATTTAATATTTTATTGTAAAGAAAGTTTTTAATCTAACAACACGTTTGTATATTTTGTTTATTTACATAAAGTTTCTAAAATTATAACATGTTTAATATTTTCAGGATATGAAACGTAATTGTTTTCGTCGTTACTCTTCATACAATTAGATACTTTTGTCATTATAATTGTTGTGAATCGTGTATTTTAAGGGCTCACGCTTGTTGTATGTCAATTCTAATGTAATTCAATTCCAAATTCGATCATAAAATTGCTGACAAGTAAGCCAAAGATTTGAATTTGCCAGTATTTGCGATTACAGAAAATTGGCACATTAGTTGGACACACTTACATTGTAGCGTTACGTATTGGTTGTTGTTTCTCTCTTTGGAAGTGATATGATAAACGAATTGCTACAAGTTCTTGTCTCCTAGTGAGATATATAGAAGCAGTAGAAAGCTTGTTGAATGAATGGAGTTCTTGTTAAGGTTTGTATACATATGATTATGCCTTTTGCAGGAATTGGACGATGCAGCATTAATAAAACTAAAAGTTTAGAAAATGATTGGATTTATATACAAAGAATATTATACTCTTATTTGTTTATGTGAGGTAAAGTAACTTAAATTACATTTTAGAGTAGCTCATCTCGGTGCGTCCTGCGATCCCTACGAACAACACAAAGTACTGCGAGGATCTATTGCAGGGGAAGACACTTTATCGCATTACAACAGGCACAGCAGCCTCAATCAAACAAGGAAAAACAATTTAGTGGATATGACAGTTAAAGAATTTTTTGGAATCGTTAACAATGTAATTTTTGAAGGATTTCGTGAACATTGCCGGATTTATTCGTCGAAATAATACAAACGGTCCAATATGCGGTTCACTGCTCACTTACAAGGGAAGCTCACGAACTGTAAATCACAGATTCTGACGAAACTTTGCCAGTTTGTAGACTCCATGGAGTGTTACTCAAGGACACTCTCTGTTGCGGTAGAACTTCAACTTTAGGGGATGAAATCTGACCTTGAAATTCGACCCAAATTTCGTTTATCCACAATGACTTTTAAACAGTGAAAGATAGAAAAAAGTTTCAGCGGCGGATTTCTACCGTTTCGACTGGTATAGTTATTTATATACAGGATGTTACAATAATTACGGAATTTCAGAAATCGGTTCTAATTGTTTTTTTTTTGTCACTAAATAGTATATACAAAGGTAATTTACATAATTATATAGAGTATCCAGAAAATTATGAATATTGACATATTTCCTTATTCTAATGCATTCTGTTGCGTAGTTGCATTGTATGTTGAAAATCAGTGGAAGGTGATATGACAAAGTAAATGGTTAATTCTAATAATTTTTGAGAGACATGGTTAGCGGACAATATGTCTCCCTTGCAAATACTTTCATTTCATCCGGGACAAGGTGGCCTGGGCAACTTGGCACAGAGTCCTCCCGGTGTAATATATATAAGAATTCAATGTTTATCGAAATTCAGTTCATGTCGTTTTGCTAACATGGTTCATATCAATCCAGCAAAGTTTATTCATCTGTTAATACCTTGAAAAATGAAAATCTAATAACGCAAAATAATCTCCGTCAAACAGAATTGCATGATGTAATAGGAAATCTGATCAATACAAGTAGAAACTAACTAGAAGGATTAGAATTTGAAGAGATGGATAGCCCTCGCGTTACTGAAATAGCAGTTGGAGACGAGGCTTCATCGTGCTATGATTTATAAAATGGCGAAGAAGAGTACGAGGAGGTGCTTTGAACTGGTTCGAAAACAGAGTGACGATCGATAAGTTCTATAAGAAGGAATTTTAAGAAAGTAATACCGGTTCAGATGAAAAAAAAATATATACAAAAGGGTAGAATGAATAGGGATAAATGTCTGGAAATTGCAGAACATGTATTATCTAAATTGTCAGCACCTATGGATCCGAACGACATAGTGTTTCATATGTCAGAGCATCTAGAGGCTGGATTTTTGCAATTTAAAAGAAACGATAAAGTTACATCTAGAAATATAAATAAATTTGTTGGCAGAACATATGGACAGGGGAAAGAGAACCTAGAAGCGATGGCTACAAACTTTGTCAATCCTGTAAAATCGCACATCGAAACTTATGGAGCAGAAAATGTCTATGATACAGACGAAAGTGGCATAATATTATATATAGTATTAGCATTGTGAACGAAATCTAATAGTGCACACTATGTTTTGTTCTTAACAGGCTTCAAATATTAAAGCTGAAGCATCATCATCAGGCTACTACTAACTAGTGAGTGAACTATTTAAAAAATGGTTTACCGATGGTTTACTACACGGACAGAAATAACTTTACTACTAAATTCTTGGAGTGGTCGCTGTCCTCCGACTTTGCAAACCTCTGTACTGGCGCAACCGCTTGATGTATGCGGCTTTCGTGTATAGAAATGATTCGTTGAGCGGTTTTTCAACCAAGTTTGCTTGCCAATATTGACCTTAATTTGCATCAACACAGTATGACAATCTTTGGTCCACAACTAACTGTTCTCTCCAAGTTATCAAAACCTATTTCTATATTCCTGATGATACAAAAGAGGTTACATAGAATCCAAACCTGAGAAATGTATTCATCCAGTGATATATGCGTTTTCGTTCGATGATGAAGGAGTTTTACCCACACGTTCAATATGTAGGCAGTCCGCTTTTATAAGATCTGCACGTTATAATTAATATTTATATTTCCAACACTTTTTTAAGTATTTTCACTATCATAATGAATGCATTCGTTATATTTAAGTCGATTGTTACATATTGTCGATTGTTATGGTATGAACTCAACCAATATCAACAAACTGATATTATTGCCAATAAATAATTAGTTTTCTTTTGTATACTCCGCTACCAACAGCACGAATGCTAATAATGATACTACTTTATTTTTGAAGAATGAAAATTGAACTCGTAATCTGTCGTTACTTTATGTATACAGTGTAACGTGTAAAGTATCCGGAACAATCAGTCGAAGTCTACATTTTCTACTGCCTGTTGTCAGGGTAATATATTCGTACTCCAAACCCACATAACTTGAAAACTATCACATATAAGCATTTAGCGCCTGGTACAATTTTACACTGATTTTCAACATACAATGCAACTACACAACAATATACAGAGTATCTCATTAGAATAAGGAGATATGTCAACATTCATAATTTTAGCCAAAAAAAGAAGCGATTAGAACCGATTTCTGAAGTTTCATCAAATAAGCGCAAAAAAAACATCCTGCATATAAATAGATATACCAGCCAAAGGGGCTTTTTTACTGTTCACCGTGTAAAAGTTATTGTCGATAAAAGAAATTTCGGTCGAATTTCAGACTCAGATTTCGCTCCTAAAGTTGAAGTTACGCCGCAACAGAGCGTCTACTAGAGTCCTGGAGTCTACAAGTTGACAAAGTTTCATCAGAATCTGAAGATGTTTTCACTGAAAAGTGTTTCTTACCAACAAAGAATATTTAAGAAATATTTATTTAACTTTATTAAAAGCTACCATTTCTTTAAGGTAAAGTATATTGCTTTGAAAGATAAAACCTTTCTATCAGTGTAGTAAGTAGGAAAAATTAATATGAATTGAATTCAATACCAGGTAAAGTTTTATTTATAGTTAGCTATCGATTTCGATTAAAAGTCATCAGATCTCGTTACCGCCAATAATATAAAATAAAAGATGAAGAGTTAAAAGGTGTTTGTTAAATGTGTAACGATTGGGGAGTAACGATCAAGAAAATTATTATTTGAAAAGGTTTTATTTGGAAAAGGAAAATTGAAGAGGAAGCGGCAACTGACACGGTTATATGGACATCTGTTGGTTGTGCGTCACACACGGTGCGTATAACCGTTGCCTCATCGTCTCCCATTTTCCGCTTTTCCAAATAAAAACCTTTCAGATAATAATTTTCTTGGCCATTACTCCCCAATTTTTATACATTAAACTTTACCGTTTAACTTTTAATTTTGTATTTTATATTATTGACGATAACGTGATCCTATTTTATCCCAACGACTTCAATAACTATGATTGCAGCAAAATAATAAGTCAACTTTATGGATTGTAGTAATCCGCTGATTGCCAGAATAAATATTGTTCTTAGATTAAACTAAACAATCTTAATATATACTTCCTAATTGCTTTATATAATAAATTTGTAATAGGTCGGTTCACAATTTCTCCGCGGCGTTTCGTGCGATCAACCAATTTCGCACAGCCATCTATTCCACATGAAAGTTTCTGTGGATCTCTTTACTTAAACGTTCTGTTTATGGTGACCTACATCCCCAAAAGGTCTCATTTAAATCGGTGTATCCTTGTCAATGAACGAAAGGACTTTTACATTCCAGTGCTATTAAATTAGATATGACACAGACGAAAATTGCGCTATTTTAAAACTTAAATTGGATACTCTAATAAACTCTAATAAACTGCCGAACACCAAATTTTATTACAAATTATTCGGCTAAGAATTGCAACTATTCCGACTACTTTAGTTTCATACGCAAAAAACCATTGTGTAGTGGAAAACAATTAAAATCGTTTGGGTGTGATAACTAAAATATATCGCTTAAGGTACTTACCATAATTCCAGTGCTAACAGCTATACCCCGGCCACAGTAAGTGTTAGGTACAATATCTCCAAACCCTACGCTAAGGAAAGTAATTGCAATCAACCACATCGCATTTAGAAGGTTCGCGTGTTCTTCATCGTGGAATCTGGAAGAGTAGATTAAATGTTTTGCGTAAATAACAAACGAATGATGGTAAACACCTTTCACATTGTCGTAATGTCCAACTGGCAATTATCCATAAGGAGACCATGAACACTAATAATACCGTACCAGGGCATATGGTCATTAATGTTTTGAGCACGAATCGTGTATTAAAGTTAATGCGATTAAGTGCACCTATACTACGGGAAGATGCATCAGTGAACAATTTGCTATGCAGCAACATTACTCTACATATTAAATATAATCTCAAAAACATAGGTAGTGATAACGGTACGTCGTATGGCACGGACTTCGATCCTATACCGCCGCCTTTGTTGGCTAATTTCGTGGTCCAAATGAAGCGGTAGTGACCAGGAATCGGGTGGACTGCGCATATCAACAACTCCATCGATATCTGGCAGATACGCTGCCACGTCATCGCGATGCGCCAGTCGTCTGCGCAATTGTCGATCATGAAAAGCTGAAAATCAATTTTACAAACACAAGAACAGATGCAAATCTTCTTACAATCCTTTACTGCACAAACATTCTAACGCAGCTTACGTACACATAGAATAGCGCGAAATTAATGTTAAAATCTGACAAGATCAATGATTTGCTTTGTCCTAACTTAATTTTATCCATTGATACTAACAATTGCTTTTATAATGCACGGAATTGCGTAGAAACGACGTTGTGTTTATTAACCGTTTCCGCACTAATTGTGACATATGATAAAGTTTGACCTTTCGCGCTACTCTATGTGAACGCTACTTAATTCTTTCACTCCAACTAGGGTTAGCCATTTAACAAGGTGATTTTAAGTATCGTACCATCTAGTCTTTAGAATTAATGCACCATCAAGGTGTAGAATTATAAATTATAAGCAAGGCAAGGTTTTCTAATTCTGTCACTCATGTGATTTGCTGGTAGCGGCGCTCGGTCAGAGACACAGTCGCAGGCTTGGTCATGTGCAGTATCAATAAACAATCATACAATTGCGAATTAGGCATCAGCATCGGACCCAAATCCCGGTGTTTCATGGCTTTTCCACGGAAAATGAGATTAATCAGGAAATTTGTCCTGAAGTCCAACAAATTTACAAATGTATAACAGCTCCTCACGTTTATAATTAATATGATTTTATAACTATTTTAGAGTGGTTATTTATTTATTCTAAATACGTTAAAAATAAATAAATATTAGTGGTACATGAGTAAGTCTCAGAAAGTAAGCCTCCTGTCGAAGTCAAGGAATTTTTCTATGCAGACAACCCAATATTAGCAATGCTAAATAGGAATGGACTACGATGGGCAATTCTTACGTGAAAATAAACAAAGACATCCTGACAAATAACGTTAATTAATCAAAGTTAATTATAGGCAGTAAAGGAAATATCGAACAAGAAAACAATAACAGAGTAAGGGTAATTAACAGATTATATCGCTCATTATAATCGGCATTTATAAATAAAAAAAATGCAACAAAGGCCACCAAAATCTAGATTAAGTAGTTGTCGCGTCGCTGATCTTTGGAAGCAAATCGTGGATACTAACAAAGGAGTTAAGAACAAAACTAGCGACAACCGAGATGAACGTCGTAAGGAAGATAGAGGCTGTTTCGAAACTAGATAAGGATAGGCAAAATATCTCGTACTTAATCAAATTAAATATGAAGAGATGCAACTAACAATAAGTTTTTCTAAAGATACCCAAAATTTAACTTACATATACAACTTCAGTGTAATGTAACTTCTAATAACCCATTAAAATCTGTATAAATCTGGTTAAGAAAGAATTTTCGTAGATATCACGGCTTTTATACTTTTGTCAAAGTGAAAAGTCTATATTTTTGCACGACTCGATTCTAACTGCTCTATTTTAAAAATAAAGAGAGCAATATGCATTATGTGTTTTCTAAAAGAATATATGTATGTACCACCTACATAAGGACAAAACAAGAACGAACCACTTTTCTGCAGATCCGGATTTTTATTGAGAACGGTTGTAAATTTCTGTGATACGTGCTGCCCTATATTATCCGTCCAGCTTTCTAGGGCCGTTTTCATCTTATCGAGAGTGTTAAATGCTTCGGATAAGGGTAATGCACTATTTTGCAATTTTCCAAGAGATTCTCCAATAACAGAGTACTTTTCGTAAATTTCCGTTATATCTGCTTCAATTTGATGATCCGAAAACAGTTCTTGGCCTATTTCAATAGCTTCAACAGTCTTGTCGTTTCAATGTGGAAATAAGAGATTTGATACTCTGAAAATGTTTACAGTAATACAATACTGCTGCAAGCCAGGTACTCCATTTAGTTAATACAGGTTCAGGTGGTTGTAGAATTCGAGGGCAGAAGTTCTTGGATTGTTGATTCCGTTTAGGGGATTTGTGAAACACCTTCTTTATGTTAACTATGAGTTGGTCTACTCTTGGGTAGCTCAGTTTGATGGTATCTGCCACAATATGAAACGCATGTAGTAAATATGTTATGTGAAGGAGCTGCAGAAAGTCTCTTTTTAATAATTCATCAAAGATAGAGTATGCACTATAATATGTATTACACTGTCTCTCTTAGCGTTTGTTGTTTCGTCTATGTTTATCCATATTTTCTCAATAATATCCTGTACGGTATTTCTAACTTGTACTATTACGCGCGAGAAATGCCATCGCAGTTGGTTTCTGCTCCGTAATTTCCAAGCAGGAACATATTTTTCCCAAAATGAACGCATTGTCTCTTGCTCCACAATGGTTTGCGGGATATTACAAACACTTAACTTCAGTATAAAATCTGTCATGTAAATCCGGTATGGTATATCATTTTTTACATTTTCCCTGTATTTCGTTGATTTCACGTGCCGTTTGCACTGTTGTTCGTTGTAAGCCATAAGGATCACATTGCAAGCATCACATTTTACGGAACCGCTATGATATTTTAAAAACGAATACCGATGTATGTACTGTTTGATCTCATGTATTCCATACAATCTGTGTTGTCATTTACGCGACATTTTTATAGTAGACGGTTGGTTTCAACATCGGTCGACCTTGTACGGTCTGCGCCGCTGAGTGCCAACAAAAATCACCATCTCTACTTATAAATACATAACAGAACTGAAAGCCCTTTTAACAAATTCTGATTTGCATTATTTGTATTTAACTCGACAATTATTCCGTTTTTTAATTTATCGAGAGTAGCAATAGACATACAATCCAATGGCGATAGATCGCGAGATCTTGCAGGCTACATTGTAGAACCTTTGTTGCCAATCCAAGAAATTGGAAATTCTTAATTACAATATTCAGTTCGAATTGTGTTCCGGGTCTGACTGCTAATGACATATCCAAATCTTGAAAATCGATCCGGAAGAGATTTAAATATCTTTGATGCCTTCATAAAAGTGTGGACCCAAAATAATACTTAATTTGGAAATTGCATTATTAGATTGGATTCATATGACCATAAAATTTTATTACAAAATTTGGATTTCTAATATTTTACAGTATTAAATAATATTAAAGATGTAGTCTTCCCGGAATGAAGATATTAATTTTGTGTATATCATAGGCTCTCTAATTGCCTTTTTTATTAAGGTATATCTTCGTGTTTCTAGAGTAAATATTGAAATGTGCTAACACATCGACTTCCAAATTTTCGAGTATTCTCTAATAGCTTGGATAAAAACGATCCAGATATTATTGTCAGTATAAATGCAGAGCTTGCCTGGAATTATTATTTAATAAATAATAACACGTTATTAATAATCTATGTGTTATTATTGATACAAATTAATGTCACACAAACTTTATCTGTACAATTTTTCTGAATATAATCGAACCACGCAGAAAAACAGCCTTTTTGATTTTTATGTCCACTTTATACGCAATATATATAATGTACAGGTGCTCTATTTAAAAATAATGAAATAGCATGAATCAAACATGGCAACGATTTCGATGGCCGCTTATAGGGGCTAGTTGAAAAAAAATCGGTGTATTGCCGAAAACTCCGAGAAACACATCAATCGAATAAGTGCCCAGCGTGAATGGAGTTAAAATATGGACCGTTAAAGAAAATCTTCTGTCATACAAACACAGTGCAAAACCAATATGGAATAAAGAACTTATGCGGAACAAATTGAAGCCATAACGATTCACTTCTATTAAACCTTTACATTATTTTCCTGAAAATAGCAAATCAAATGGCCAACCCCTGCTTTCGTAAATTTAAAATCTTTTAAACAATTTCACTCAATATCGTACACGCAGAGAAATACATCTTCAAATTAAGGAAAGATATCATGCTAACCGCATAATTGTTACTTGCACATAGAATATGGACATAATTCAATCAAGATTGTTTTAACCTTCAACAAAAAAGGTTTTTTCTACCTAGTAATAGGTCGATAAATCTGCTGAATGAGGTTAATAATTAATGATAGTTATCAGCTAACATAGTTATATAGTTGCACCAAAAATTATCTATGGTTAAATATAAATTGTTTTATTTTCATTATGTTGTTTCGTGTCCATTATATCTGAAATATAGTGAATCTAGGATACTTTGTAAACTGTGTAATTGGTTGTACTACAAGTCACAACGTATGTTCAGAGCTTCAATATTTGGTGTGACTTAAGGCCGGTTTCCATCTAAGACGCCCGTGGCATAATTTTTTTAAATGATATCGTTCCCATCTAGCGACGCTTTGCCTAGATGGAAACGATATCAGTTAAATACCCACAGACAATTGTAAGCTGCATTTTGACGCGACGCGACGCGCCGCTTAGATGGGAATCAGCTTTCAAGGTGAGGATTATCCACAATTATTGGCAATTGGAATAGAGAAGAATGATACTGTATTTAATATTGTGTTTAAGATGTAGTTATTTTAAGGTGACCATCCGTTCTGTATTGTACTGTATTGGAAGGTGCTGTACTGTATAACTTACAATTAGTACAAATAAATACCTACTTTCCAGCAGAGTCGCCTACCAAATAACCTCAATAAATACTCGATGCTTGCACATCCTCTCTATGCTATAAAGTTCAAGCTGTTTCCTTAATTGTTTTTTGATTTCTTTTGTGTATCTTCCAAGAAACATTAATCTCCTGTATTTATATAAATATCATGTTATTTTTTGCAAGTTGTGGTTAGGGTTAAATAAAGAAAGTGCACATTCAATAATGAACTGCAAATATAGTTTATATAGGGATAAGTACGTAGAAACGAACTAAACTCCAGGAGTATTTTGTACACGTGAAAATAATATATAAAGATCCGTATGTTCTTATCCGATTTTCATTTGCTTTCAAATAATAGCGTACCTAATTACAAATAAACTAAATTTTATGCATTAACATTTCGAGGATATATAACAAAAAGTGGCAAAGTCCAGAGAGTCCAAATGTCCAACGGAATAGTTACTGGTGTTAACATGCAGCTAACATTACATCAAATCACTAAATCCCACACAGCTCTAATTATACGTACATACATACAAGTAAAACTGATCAACTACCTATTATGACGTTCACTGTGTTTCGTTTATTGTATTCAAAGATAGTTTAGCTTTAACATATAATAAGTCCAAGATAATAATAATAATAATCCGTTTATTAACCCAACAGGTATATCCAATGATAGGGTTATACATATACATATATCAAAACTAAAAATTAAAATAAAAATAAAAGTTCACTAAACAAAACATACATAACACGCAATAAGTGAATATACTTACTAAATCGTATTAATTCTAATAATCAAAACAAACATTCCTTAACACTAACTAAATATTCGTTGTAAGTATCTCCAAATACATCCAAATTCTAATTACATGAATTATACAAGTGACACATTCGATACAGTGGAGAGTTTTTGTAGGAATTTGTCGCCGCTTGCTTATTTAAAAAGGTAACTGAATTTCTAGTGTTAAAACGGGGTACGTAAAACTTAAGTTGTGAGAAAAACATCGACTCATCAATAACATTATGAATTAACGTATACAGGTGTAATAACGTAATAACTTTGCGGTAATTAGATAGGCTTTGAAAATTAAATTGTAGTAGAGTTTCATATGACAAATTAGGATATGCACCGTACTTCTTGAAATGTAAATATTTGAAAAATCTCTTTTGCAAAGATTCAAGTAAATTTATGTATTTGTAATACATAGGTGACCAAATTACACAGCAATATTCAAGCCTATTACGAACTAGCGAATTATACAATGCATGGTGTCAATATTTACAAAGTCTTTGCAAGTTCTCATAATAAACCCCAACAATTTACAGCAATTAGAATAAATATTGATGATATGTTTGTTAAAGGTTAACTTACTATCAAATAATATCCCCAAGTCCTTAACCTCGATACATCTCTGCCGATCTACACTGTTAATTACATACTTAATTCAACGTTTACAGCCTATCGGGAGAAAGTCATTACTTTACATTTTTAATATTCAGATTGACACAATTTTTATGACACCAATTACACAATCGATCTAAATTATTTTGAAGGATACTACAGTCATCAGAGCTATTAATTATACGAAAAATCTTTAAATCATCTGCATAAATTAAACAGCTAGAGTCAACCATGTCAGGACCAAGATTTGAATCCTGTGCAACTCCACTTCGAGCAAGAAAAGCTCGTGATTTGATCTTCTCATATTCGACGTATTGTTTTCTCCCAGCTAAGTAGCTTCTTAGTAAAAATAGAAAATTGGTATGTAACCCAAACTGTTGTAACTTCTGTAGTAGTAAATGATGATGTATACGATCAAAGGCCTTGCTAAAATCCGTATAAATGACGTCTACCTGCTTTTGTTCATCTAGGGCTCCAGATACTAACTGAGTAAAATTGCATAAATTAGTGGTAGTAGATCTGCCTTTCATAAATACATGTTGGCTAATACAAATGAAAGGTTTTACATGATTGTATATTTTGGTATAAAGTATCATCTCAAAAATCTTGGCAAAGTTGGAGATCAAAGAAATAATGAATAGGTCTAAGGTAATTGTAGGCTTTGAGAGGTTACGTTGCCAGAATAAGTAGTATTTCAACGAGTACAGTGTTGTAGAAGAGAAGTTCACTCCAAAAGAAGACCGATGTGTCACCTGCATCTATCATGCTACTCGTAATGAAGAGAAAACTAAATTGGAAAAAGAATATACACAGCACCTAAAACGAAACGAGATGCAAATTTTGTTAAGGCGTCAGACAAGGAAAGGGCCTGCAAGGATACAACGTTTGTAACGGCATCGTTCGACCTACAGAGCGTATTGCAAGTTCCTTGCGAAGATGTTTTGCCCATCTACTACAGTATGAAATTAAATAATTATAACTTAACAATTTACCATGCAACACCACCTCATGAAGCTTTCGCTTTGCACTGAGGTCAATGGTCAAAGAGAAAGCAACGAAATCGGTATACCATTTTAACACTTTACCTGAAGAAATCAGAAAAGTTACGCCGTTCTCAGATACTCGGAACGGCCAAAACAGAAACCATAATATTGCTGCTCTTTGTATATACGTTGTTCAAAACACGAGCTTAAGTACAATTGAGCACAAATTTTTTGAAAAAAGCCACTGTCATAAGCACTCGCAAAAGCACTTATTATTAATAGAACGACCGATGTTGATGGGAACAAGGTGCAGTGGTTGAAGTGGTGCAGTTATAATTTCAACAGTCTAGACAAACAGCTTCGCGTACACAAAGGTAGTAAGGGTAGACCTAGAAATTTCGTTTGAGCCTGTTTATCCAAATCAGTTAATTACATCCGCAAAAACAAAGGAAAGCCTTCGGAAACTGTGCGCAGAAAATGTGATTGCAAAGGAATACCATGAATGGTTTAAATCATTACTTTTCAGTACAAACATGAAGGATCGCCTGCCAGAACCGGACGTTGCCGGTTCCAGTGATTCCAATGACGAATAACTTTTGGTTAATGAGAAAGTCAAGATTTTAAAATGCCTCTCTGAAAATTCATTGCATATGGACATGGTCACATTTCTTTGTATGCCCTCGATTTTTGTAAATAATAGCGCTCTTTCAATAAGTCTTCAAAAATACCCCCACTGACCTGTAAACATTTTATGCTTCGTAAACAAACGCACTCTGAATTTGGATAAGTGTGTAGCATTTTCCAACAAAATAGTGCACAAACAATACGCTGATGCAGACCAGAATAACAAAAGTATTGAAATGATTTTCAGCAAGAAAAGCTTTTAATATAAATACTACGTACTTGACTTTTTATTTTACGTAGGTAGTCAATGCAAGGATATTTTTATTTTATTTAAAACGGATTAACTCGAGAGTAAGCGAAAATTTGGACCATTTGTAAGAACTCTAGTAAAAATCTTTTGATTACGCTACAAGTCGAAAACAAATGAAAATCGGATAAGAACAGTTGAGCTTTTTACATTATTTTCACGTGTACAATACACTCGGCGAATTTGGTCCATTCCATCCAACTCACCTTATACTCATAAAGAAAACGAAAAACGACAGCGAAGTAATATGACATGATATTGATCGATGAAGTAAATACTTCCTTGCGAATATGAACAGACTTATTTCATTCAAGTATTCAAGTATTTCTCAGCATGTACACAATTTAATTTTAGATATAGCAGAGTATTAATATCAATAATGGATCGTCTTATACGTCTCGATATAAAGGTAACTGCACTTACTAGATCGAAATATTCAATGAAATTCCCTATTACAATATTTTATTCTGACTCATCCTGTATATGCATAACCATTTACTATGCATTATATCACATTCAGGAAGCGAACGTCAAAGTAATTTTAGATTAGAGTGGGTTAAATCAGAATAGCTTAGCTAATATTTAATGAAGCCTTTTCGAAGCGGGGTATTTTAAATTAGTTTATATAATGAAATATGTAGATGCAGATATTCGCAAAATATCTTCGACATATCTCATGTGACTTCCATACTATTCCCGCAGACGAAGATAGAACCTTAATATTCATTTTAATCCCTTAGATGGATGGAGAGCTTGAAGCATTGTGTGTCTATAAAAGATTAAGCAAGCATAGTGTGGCATAGACGAGTATATAATATTAAACATGCCACACCCTAGATGTGTAATCTTGAATTTTTGAGTGTCACGTTACATTAAGCTGATATTAAACCTTAAAAAGTTTTTCTGCTTATTTACTATGTTATTCGAAACCGATGTTACATGTTGTGTTGTGCTGTTGTTGCTCTTTTAGCCATCGATTACTATATTATTATTATAATCGTCCCTAGTTTTTTTCCCTAGTTTTCCCGGATTTTCACGAATTCAGAAATATTTCAAAATCTGATATGGCGCGTATGATTTTCCCCTTATCTAAGAAGTTTTATTACAGGAGTTTTCCCTGTTTCTGAAGATGAAAACTGAAGAACATATTAATTACAGAATTAGTTTCGGCCAACTTTCAACCCAAATTTGCAATACAATTTAGATTAATTTTCAAGAAAAAAGTTTGAATTTTCGAAATTTCATAGTAATGTAGTTGAACCTTCGCACATATAAACGTCCTTTATTGATACAATTATTTTCAAGCAATAAGAAAAGCTAGGATACCTGCACTTCTAACGCATGATAGGCAACTATGAGGCCTAGTAGAATCACAGTTGAAACAGATATCAGACTTTTAAGAGAAATTGAGTAAAATTCGTCCTGTAAAATATAGAGATTGATTTATTTTCCGAACAGTTCCACAGACTACCAGACCAGCAACTAGTACCTTTCATCTGAAAATGTATTTTAAATGGAGAGAAGTGCCTCAGCTATTGGCGTTTATTAAAATAAATTACGGATTCATTCTGAATTCTATATTGCTGGAAAAACGGTTCATGCAGCTAATCGGAAACACCGTATATTAATTTATGAGTGTAATCGGAAAGAATAAGGGTTTAAGAAAGTTAAGAGATATTAAAACAAAATTCAAAAAACCTCTTTCCTGCTTACAAAAATGTTATGTAGACTGGACCTAGTTTAGACAAAATATTGTAAATAAACTTCTGACAAATACAAAAGTATATTCCTTTCTATTGCATGGGATTTCTTCTTGTTTCTGATATTTTTTATTTGCATATTTTCCATGATAATGTGCATATTTAGGCCAGCTTTGGCTTCTTTTGCATATATGTATTGCGGTCTTTACTTATAACTAACATAATATTTTTTATTAAAAAAGCAAGATTTGAAAGAAATGTATGTGTAAATAATGTCAGTTTGTTCATCCACATTCACATAAGAATCGCACGGTTGGATACGTTTATTCAGAAAGCAATGCTGTTGTTTGAACAACGGAAATCTTTGACGTAATTGTCGATAATACCAGTAGGGCGGTAATTATCATCCAAGGAAGTGCCACCTTCGAGTCAAGTACAATACCAGCGAATAAAGGCAGATTGGAAGCAGAACTATTAATATGTATTATTGCTCATGGTACACGTGTCTTTAATGCATATTTGACATTAGAAGAAACAAGAAAGGGTTGCGTATAAAAGATAAAGAGGGAATCACAATAATCGAAGAAGACAAAATAATGTAGAGACGGAAGGAATATTTTCAAAAGCTGCCAAAAAAATGAAACAGAGTCAGCAGAACAAGAAATAAATAAAATAACAGAAGAAGAAATATTAGAAGCCATCTTCATGTCCAAAGACAATACCATGACACTGGACTGATATACAGGAATAGAAATATCAAACCAGAAAACCATCAATGTTCTATAATTCCGAATTCGGGACACCAACAAAATGAATAAATCAAAAATAGAGAGAGAAAACCAGAAGTGTAGTAATTAGGGATGACTTAAAAATAAAATCAGACAGCAGATCAAAATAAAATAGTTAAGATGGTTTGGTCATGTTAGTCACATGCCAGATCCAAGAATGACCAAATAAAGACCTAGGATAAAGACCAAGAAAACCTGAAATGACGGAATAAAAAGGACAACAGCAAAAAGAGAAAGGATAAAGCAAGGAAACTAAGAGAGAACAAGAGAGACTAAATAAGTAAAAACATCGGATGCATGAAATGTAAATCAAAGAAGAATAAGATATTTTTCCCCATGTACTTGCTTGCTAATTCCGGCAGTCTGTGGTAGTAGCAAACATCTTAACTTACCTTTCTGTAAACACCAGCACTTGACAGTTCATTTTCAATAACCATAACTATAATACCAAACATACCCATCACCAGCGCGTAGTCACTGATCCTTTTCCTTTTCTCAAACAACGCTTTACGTCTTCCTAATCTATATCCTACGTTAGGTTTGTGTTTTAGGCTACCTGACGAAGGTCCTTTATATACTCCACCACCCAACTGTCGTTCTTCCATATAGCGAGGATATTCGGCATTGCCTACTAGTGCCACCCCTGAGTCTTCTTGTTGCATACGAGCTGTAGCCGAATCGCGGCTAGAATTCTTCACTGCTCCAGGGATGGAGAGTGTCGACCCAGGTTTTCTTAGCTGGAATATTAACTTGAAATTACGAACAAGCACCCGATCTACGTTGGTAGACACATTGAACATCGACGAACGTAATAATACGCGCATTGGCTGGGAGAAATTCTTTCAGAGAAACAAAATTCAACTCTACGAATAATGTATAATGTATGTGTATATTTAAAACAAAAATTAAAGCAGGTTAAATAAACATAATGAACAAACAGCAACTTGAATACGCAGACTATCAATAAGAACAAATAGGAGACGATGGAAAGAGGTAGAATCTTGTTTCCTTTGTTTTATTAAACCTAAATTCAGCAAGAACTTATCTACAATTAAAACTGTAAAATGTTTCGCTGTCTTAGAATGCAGTACGTTTATGCTACCGTATTTATTTATGTATTTATTTATTAACGTACGGATTAAGGATTCCAAGTATACAATTACTGTTACAATATAGTTGTATACCTATAGTGAATATAGAAATATTGAAACAACGATGCCAATATTCATTGTTTTTTCTTTAACTTTATCATATTGGTTACCGATTAGTCATATCATATGTGTACATAATTACTTATGGATATAGTTATAGTAATTAGTTTCTTTAACCTATAAAATCACATGACTAATACCCAAGTATGGAACATTATAAAATATGGTATTTGAAAAAATATTATGTAACTTAAGTCGGCGCCAATAATTCTTAGGAAGAGTCATAATTCGTAATTTATTCATGTAAATCAGCTAAATACAAAAAAAAGAACTAAATATATTTTTGATTCAATAGAATGTTATCTAGTTGTACCGTAAAACATTTTCATCAAATAATCATAATAATTTCATTTACCAGTTCACCCAATAGGATACAGGTTTCGTCAAAAAACATATACAAATATAATAAAATAAAATAAAACACAATAAATAAACAAAGCCATTCGCACTATACGGAAAGTTGGTGTCCAATAATTACAAGTTCATTAGACAAAAGACACTATAATAGCAATTTTCCAGATGTTTTGAAAATACCTACATACGTTTTGTACCTTAAACTAGCATTATGATTCGAAATCGTCAGCTTATTTGCATTTCGAGTTTTATATGTAAGCAAATACAACACATTCATATACAAAAAGAGATTACAACATGAGAATGCCATTATGCTTAAGCATTGGACCACCTAAATCCATTCTATACAATGAGAACATTTCCCTTATAAGACAAACAGCGCAAAATGTGAGAGGACTAACTCCTAAAGATTATGGCGTACCTCAGCCAAGGCACAACATGTGCATCGTAATACATTAGTAAACTCTATGCGTCAATCTACTGATCGTATATGCTGAAGAATAGAATTCAGTGCAGAGCTGCGACGTATGATTCTCCCAAGTTGAGCGTTTATCAATGGAACAGCCCAAAAACTTGGTACAAGACACTACAAGAATCGTTCTGGATCCAAGTCATACTATCTGCAACTTAGTAACTTCGTTGCGGACAGAATGTAAGGAGAACATGGTTTTTGTACCATTAACCATCCAGCCATTATCACAACACCGTCCAGACATGATCATTCCCATAAATATTTCTCTCATCAGTTCCCGAAATAACCATAGTAGCGTCGTTTGCAAAGTGATACAAGTTACCAGGAATATAGTGCTGAAGATCGTTAGTAAATAATATAGTAATATAGACAGAGATTGGCCCATAATAGAACCCTACGACACCCCATCTACCATATCAACGCCCAATAATTCAATCAAATTTACTGTTTCTTCAGTAATTATAATTATCTTCCTCATTTTCAAGCGAGCAATTAAATACAATAACAATTGCTCTAACAGTGCAAATATTTTGTCTGGCGTTCTTAAGAGTTATTTGGACCGCTACTCTTTATTATTTACACTACTGACATCTGTCTTTTGAACATAACCTAATTCTCAATTCACATAAAACTAATGTTTTGCTTCTTGGCTCGAGGCAGCATGTAGAACTTTTAAAAGCCAATTTACAATTATCGTTTTCAGGTATTTGCTTGTCTTTTGTTTGTTGCTAAAGATCTTGGGTTATATCTTAATACTCAACTTCGCTTTAAAGAGCATACTACTTACTTAGAAAGTCTTATACGTCTCTGAGAGTGCTATACATGAATAGGCATATCTTAAGCCTCACTGTGATTTTATTTATGGTCCGTGTTTGATTTTGGAGGGTAAAAATCGAATTCAGAAATTTCAAAATATGACCACGTTTCAGAATTTTTGATTGAACATGAGGAATCGCCGTAAATTACACTTGTGCACACGTGTTTGTTCCGACGTTGCTTCACTCTACCTCCTTCGCTTCCACACTTAAAGGCTTTTTAATTCGTCGGCATTTTATACATGTGATAAATACTAGACACAAATTTGAACTTACAATTCCACGGCATACTGCGTCTTTATTTGAACGATCGTTTAGTTATAATGGCTGTACAATTTCCCGCCTGAACGTTTTAAGTGCCTGGGTAGCCGCAGAAGCTTCGGTGATGTGTTGAAATTGTATTTTCTTTCTGTGCTTTCTTTCTGAGCAATAGCGCAATGTGATATTTACCTATTTTTTTTTGTTTTTCAGCTTAAGTAGCTTAAGCTAGACTTCGTTAGGGCTCACTATCCTCCTAATCTAAAAAATTGCGTCAGTCGATTTCCCGTAAACAAATCCTCCAAGACAATAATCGCGTTTTGAAAATAAAATAATTTGAAATTAACACTTCTATGGAAATATAATATAATTACCAGCGTTTTAAGTTGTATGTATAGTAAGTAATAATTTATAATCCCAACCATCTGCAGATTAAGCAGTGTAGAATATTTTGAGAGAAATAAGAAAGAATTTGTTTAAGAAAGACATGGTCATTAGCTAATAATAGCTACCACAATAAATTCTGTCTTATCGTGAATTTATGAAGAATACTACTCAAAAAAGCAGATTGTAATATCTATTGTTGGAGTAGACACGTCGTAACAATCGACATCCCTCATTAATACCATTGATTTTTTCATATACATATTGCTTGATACATTGCTCTATTTCTGGACATTCCGTTAATAAAACCATTACTTACATCCTATCTGTCTTTTCCATGTTAACAATTAATTAAGTAGATTACTTATTTGCTACAATAAATTTAATTTTGGTAGAAGAATTGGGCTTTTAATAATTGATAAAAGTGGAACTCAACCATTTTAAACGACACGAAATCTATAATAAAGCCCGTCCATATTGTTTGTCCACGAGATACTGGGTTTGCATAATCTTATCGACTCGGTACTCTCCCCTTACTTTATATGCTGAATAAATTCAGCGTATAAACTTCAGGCAGTAGACATAGCACCAGTAATTTAAGATATACCACCATTGATACAATCTCCCCACTTCGTGGTAGCCATAAATTTCAACACATCCAAGTAGTAATCTGTGATAATACGTCACAGATAATCTAATAGTCATTAACTAACCCAAAAAAACGTATATTATTTCAAGCAGAAGTAATATGTATTAATGCAACAGACCTAGAGGTTTTGTTGGAATAAACGTTATGATTAATGGCTATAAATGTTTTTATTGATTATTAAATAAGAGGTTTAAATATCATGTGTGCATCATATGTGCTTGACATGTGTATGCCCTTCAAATTAATGTCATTTGTTTCCAAAAAATATGTTTCTAAATGCTCGTTTTCTTTTGAGATTTAAATTACAATGCACACGCTGGGTATCTTTAAATATCGACAAAAATCCTAAATTAGTGAATAATGTTCACATATTACACTATTTTCTTCACTTTCTGGGAGACAAAGTAAAGAAAATTTCATATTTTATATAGTAATAAATTCAATTTCTCTATAACAGACGATCTAAAAATACAATATTTGTTACGCAAGTTTTTTCCATATTTGCCACTTTTCTATAAGAAGATTTTATGAATAGGAAATTCATAAAATCAATTTATTACATTGAATGTGTTTTGTCAGTAAGGTAAATTGAAAAGCGCCTAAGCTGTCGGCCAAAACGAAGAAAAAAAGAACGAAGAACTAATTAGTGTATACAATAACATATAGCTCCTTTCAAAAGCACTAGTACACATCCTATTAAGAGTTGTATTATCACGTAACGGACACAAATATATTCAAAGCAAAACTTTAAGTTGCAGATAAATTTAAGATTTTGTGCTCAGTTTCTGGGTGTTAAATAGTGTCGCGGTATGCACAACCTTTTTTGGAAGTAACTGTACATGAGAAAATCGATGTAACAAAATTTAAATTACATTTTATCAAGCGAGAACACAAGAGAAAACGTAAACGTCTAGTTAGGAACATAAATTACAAATTATTAATATTGATTTTGAAGTTAATTGGATATTATATATTTAGAACTGTTCTTTTGATTATTTTTTTTTTCCTTTAAATTGCGGTACTGTCAAAGTTAAAGTTATGTTATGTTATAACGTCTACTTTGTTGAACGTTTAGATTTATAGCCGCTACAATACTCAATCAGCAGTTTCATTATTTAATACCGAATATTTGTTATTAAATATTGTTCCTTTTGATGGGTGTTGATCATTAGAATATTTACATTGGTCTTTCTAGACAGCACTGTTTTGCTCATCTATTTCGATCTTAAGCGCAGTTGGATGTCTCATCGTTAAATTTATTAAACTTTTACACCGTACTTAAGTTTTATTTTTTACAAAATCTCCAATTCAATGTCTTTTACTGGCAATAGCCCTTTTACTTGCTTTTATTGAGTTATGGCGTCATCGCCTTATTTAGTTTTGTTTGTCCATTTTTGAACAAATTAATTTAAATTATTTGGCGCACTGATTCCCACAAATTACAAGTTTTGGATTAACCAATACCGAGAATTATGCAAATTTTCCTTTGACCAACGTCATGAATATAGGTTTCGCACAAGCAATTTGTGTCCTTTGCAAGCATCTTACATATACGCAAAGACCACTTTAGACAGACGAATTTCTTACTTCATCGTTTCGGTTTCGTTATATTTTTCTATCTGAAGCCAGAATGTTATCTTTGGCAAAAAGTAGAAAAGAACGCAACAACATTTCTGAGAAGATATAGACGGGTGCAAAGGATCGATATTTTTGAAAACGATTAAAAAATCTATTAAGGAACAATGAGGTCTTTCCCTTACAAAGCTATACAATTTTAAAAGCAGCCAAGGGAATTGCTAAGTGTAAGAATACCAACGTTAGCAAAAAAGATCACCTTACAACATCTTTCTGACTGTTTAAACTAAATGGGTGTAATAAAGCAACAAGCTAAAATAATACTCAAGGAATTGTAAAAACTACAATAGGACATCAAGCAATTGCAGTAGATACTTTTATATCGGACCATCTGTGTCCAATCTCGTCGCACATTGGAAGTATGAATGTTTAATGTCGTAACAAATGTGCATTCCTTCAAACATCTTGCGTTTACGTTTCTACCCTTCATGTAATATTCTTTTATATGTGGTCATATTTTCTCTGTATTTTTAAATTTTTCACATAGTTCAATCGAGGATTTTTTAGAAACCAATTTGACATTGAAAATATCAAATGTCTACTTAAGAAATTGCAACCGCTATACCTATGTCAGTGCAAGAAGCTGTGCTTATTTTAACTCCAATAATTTTCCAATATATTTCATGCTACATGCAACATGCATAGTCTTATAAAACAGAGCATTCATAAAAAATCGAAAATGAGTTGTTATTTACCTTCATGGGTTTAGTAGTGTTAGGTTGTTCTTCAAAAAAAAAATGCCAATTTAAGGAAATTAGTCGATAAATATATTAAACACAATCCACTTTATTTGATGGCATTTAGCTTTGGAAATGGGCGGCATTGGGATACGGCCATCTTTGTAGATAGATATTGTGGAAGTAGAAACATGTTTGTATCCCAATTCTAATCCCCTTGCGCAATATTTTACCCTCTGCACACCAATTCCTTCACAACATTAGGATCTATGTTTGAGAATATATTATTTCTCCAATGTCCTGTTCCTTCCATTTTGGCACTGAAGGCTTAGCTACTAAATGTCACACTCGTGAAAGCGTATCGAAAATAAGGATGAATTCAAAAAAGCAATGTGCAAATTCGACTGGCTAGTGCGATAATGTAATATTTGCTCCGCAGAATTAAAATTGGACTGTTATTAAATCAATTTAGTACTTTCTTATAAGTTATTTTATTATTTATTGCCATTTAGTTTGCTTTAAATTTAATAACTAAATAAAAGTATGTTCATGCCAAAGTTATATACTGGATTGAAGGGGTAAAGTGATCTAAATACCCAACACAAAAAGAACAATATGATGACTAGTAAGTATTTGTTTTGCATAACTACCGAAGTTGTTTACAGGAACTGGAATTAATGTTTTTGAGAAATATTTAAATGTATGGAACAATTTGATGGCACATGTTGACAATTAAAGATGGTATAAGCGAACTTATCTGCAATCGGCATTTAAAAAGAGAGACTTATGAAAAAATGAAATGTCACACGAGACATTCCGTTGGATGATTTTCCACGATCATAGTAAAGGCCTAGCGCAATAACAACGCCTCAAATCGCTTCATTCAATTTTTCTTTGTAATGAACCACGATCGAAAAAGACTGTTCACAACTGGTTTGTCAAATTTCGTCAAGATCGACTCAAAAACATCGGTATGTGACTTGTCTCAAGATATCCTTATTCTAAGACCGAGGGCTGTTTTTGCATGAACATTTAGGTGTTAGAAAGATTCAAAAAAATTCAAAAACGCTCAAAAAATTCATCGTGACACGTAACGAAGCTGTTTGAGTGTGCCAAGAAGAACCGAATCCAACAAAACTTGTTTGTTCACACAGCATGTTGAGCATGTCGCAAGCATCGTTTTGGAATATCGAAGATCAGTTAATGCTGATTGGTATACAGTAATTTGTTTGCCAGAAGTTATCTATGAGATCAAGACAAACAACCGACAACGTCACATCATCCTTCATCATAACAGTTCCAACTCTCACACAGCAAAAAATGTTCTTTTCTTATCGTTTGTGTAAAAACTTGAGAGGTATCCCTCGCGTACGACCAAATTATTTCTATATATTTTAATATTTAAAAAAAAAATCAATTCCAAATCTTGCAACTTCAATCTTTTTTATGCAAAACAAATATGCCCTGAAGTCCCAAAATCGGGGATGAAAATTTGGTAATAAAAGAAGAAAATCAACTAGATTTTGTATTTTTCTATTAGTGTTACGTTGTACCCGCGTACTTGCGCTCTACTTTAAGCTTAATACTTTCGATTAATGGAAATTCAAAATTTCTCCTAAGAAATAAACAGAAAAACATTACACCATAATTTCTTCTTTAATGGATATTAGGTTATCATATATGCTATTTCGATATACAATCTACGAGTTAGAAATATTTTTAGCGGGTGAGAACGTTGACAAAGTCTCGCAGACAAAATTCGTGTATTTTGAGTCAATCCACACTCCAACCTGCTACCTAGGCAAAAATCCACATACTCACTTGACTCGTTATTATTTCCTGCATATCTCCAGTTAATTTGCAAATTCCACACAAACAAGTGCAGATAATAATGTATTTCAATACTTAGAATATTCTTTTTAATGAAGCAACATCAATTTATTTGAGTTTCATCAATATTTACCGTTGTTATTGTTGCTCATAAAAAATGATCTGCGGCGTTTGCTTTACATGGGAGTACTGATCACCAGCGACTATAAACATAGTGGTAATACCAACATATAAAAGTAGTGGGGAGCATGAAAGTAAAGGAAAAACGCCACCATCCGATAAATGAATATCGAAATGAGCCAAATCAAATTTTGCTTTGTAGAAATAGAACGAATCAAATATTGCCAGCCAAATGTGATTGATGAAAATAATTCAATACAGAATTTAGGATGTCATAATAATTACGCCAGCTGAAATGAATTATTTACAGTATGAATATTTTTATTACGGTTTATTGGTAACGAATTTATATTTAGAACAATATACTTTCTTCAATAAAACTGTTTCAAATTAAAAATTGCAATAAACATTGTTTTTTGCGATATAAATTTAAGTACAACTAAAATGATACGCAACATTTAACTGTTATGGACTATATCTACTTATGGCACGGAGTACTTAGATATTGATCAAAACATTGAGTTATATTTCGACGAAGATACCTTAAACGGTACATACATACTATTTATAGTTTTATAGGCATATAAAGTTTTTTTTTAATTGAAGACACAGGTATGTTACGATAAGAAATAAACTTTTCCGCTCATTTCTCTTGCCACTCAAAATAAAACATGCTGTAATAAAATTAATTAGATTTTATTTATTTATTATTATCCGCTTTCCTTACCAACCAACCTACTATTTCACAACCTTGTATGCAATCTATTCAACAAGGAAACAACTATACCCAAATGCTTCTAACAAGCGAAGATTCGAAGGTATCAATCATCCATCTAATGGAAACTTGGCAGATTTGTAGGACCCATCGGAATGGGGGTTGACAGGAAAAGCGTGCCAATTATCGTTTTATTGCGTTTCACCTTAAACCTATTACTTAAAATTAAACTTAATTGTCAGATTTACAAGATTATAAAATTTATGTTTGTTTCCTATTTGGAACTTTATAACGTACTTTTATTTATAAATTTAATAGTTGTTATTTAAACATATTGTTTAGCTGCAGAATTTTAATATTTTTGTGTTGCTCAAGATATTACCTAAAATTGTAGGTAACCGGTCACAAAAATTTACTTAAAAAAAGGAGTGACATTGAGGAGCATCCAAAATTGATAGAGATGAATGAATAAAGAATTTATTATAACTGCATTATTTGGTGCTGTATAAAATGACACACTGATGCTGTGGAAATGATCTAAATATCGCAGTATATGGAGATAAGTGTGATAAACAATAATATCAAGGCTATATGTGTAATTATAAAGATTAATTCTAATAGTGATATATGTATGCAGTATGTTTTGGAAAGCACCGTATATGTCAATATTTGAATGTTTGTAGATTATCGACCATTCAGGTTTTTCATTAATGTTTGATTTTTTTTCAGCTGTACTATTTTTCTTACACAGCTTACTTTACAAAATTCAATATTGGCCAGTTCTCAAAATGGAACAAAATTTTTCAGTAAAAAACAATAATTTCTGTAAACATTCAAAAATTAACATAGAATAGTGCGGATTTCGAATGAAAATGGTCTACAATATAAATTCTAACAATAAGTTAATATCTGCAAGTTTATTTGTTTGACATCTTGGACTTTTAAATAAAAACAAAATGTCGTTGTTAAAGTACAAAGTATTTAACATCTTATTATTTCATATATTTTTTTTTGTAGCTTTTGTAATAGAAAAAATCTATATCAAATAGTTTACTCTGAAGAAAATATAAATTTTCTGTAGAAACAGTAGAACCTTTGAAGCATTTACAGAAGCAAATGAATAAAGGAATGATAATTTACATGTAATAGATTTATACAGATGAAGCGCGTAATATATAAAAGGTCATAAATGCCAGCAGAATTAAAAATAGCGTAAAGAAGTTTGTCCCGTTAGAATATTATTTTAGCATCAGTAAATGCAAGAAATTTTTTCCTGTAAACACTATTTACAATTAGTGGTACTTGTAATTTTTTGCATATTACACATTTCAAGTAACCAACTTACAAGGGAACACCGGCAACCCGGAGATCTCGAATTTCATAAAACTCTAGACACTGAAAGAATATCATGCTATAATAACGACAGCGGCTGGATCGCCTAATTTACAGCTCTATCAAAAAATTTGCAAAATGTTTATTGTTTTAAATCTGGAAAACTATAACAGGTATTACACAATGACATAGTCTTAAGGATTATGCAAATTATTTTCGAAAAATGTGCATGTATAGAGGGGAACCCGAAAATAATTTTCATAATCTTTGAAATTATGTATTCCAGTTCAAATTATATCCTAAAAGAAAATTATATCGGTTATAGTTTCCGAGATATTTCCAACAATTTTAAAATCCTGTTAACTTTTGCAAGGCGTTGTTTCCTGAAAGCGATTCAGCCGCTGAAAAAGTTTGTGTTGCTCTTGTACCAAAGTACTCTTTTAAATCTTTAAAGTTTCATCGAAATCAAAATTTACGAGTTACCAGTGTTACTTGCAAAGTGTTTTAATGTAAGGAATGCTTACAATTTAAAATCCTAATTTTCTTACGATGTTTCCTCTTAAATGTTAGCCGCTGATCAAATCGACAATACAGAAAATTGTAGATCAATACGATATCAAAAATGCAAAACAGATAAAGAGGAAAATAAAAGCGAAAACATTTTACTTGCAGAATAGTAACTCGAAATACTGAAAAAGTAAGTAACCAAAGACGTACTTGCTGAAAATGATAAAATAAAACAAAATTAGGAAGACAAGAATTGAATATATGCATTGTACTCCTTTTTTTGAATAATTACTTCCTTTATGGAGGGGACAGAAGCATATTTTCCTCTAAAAGGAAATTATAGAATTTTATGAAATGACATATATGAGATGTTTGACATGGAATTTAGCTTCTGCTTTGTACACATTGGGCTGTTACTATCCTTCTATTATCAATATTCTCGTTAATACCCTTCTGATTTTTTTATGAAACGACAAGCAAGTAACAAAAAAAAGCGAGGAAAGACAGAGAACAGACAGATTCGTTTCTTGGATAAATAAGTAAACCAGAAAATAAAAAAATTAACGATATTGGAAAATCATTTTGGTATGATAGGAGAGAACTAGATGGAACATCATACCTGGCGAAAATTTCTCATGGCACCATTAATACGCAAAGAATCCGCGGCAATGCCAGCAATTCCACCTTCTCCGTACTCCCGTAGTTGCCTCAGTGACGTAGATGGTGCTACTCCATGAATGTAGTTCATGCCACAGCAAGGCGCTGACGCTTCTGGCTGTGAACTTTGCCGAATTATTCTTGAAGTGGGAAACTTTGGAGCAACTGGACAAGAACTGCATGAAACCTGAGGGAAATTCCCCTATGTAGTGTTTATATATCAACAAAGATGTTCTCTCCGGCAAAAG
Organism: Oryctes borbonicus; assembly: GCA_902654985.2. Classification (NCBI taxonomy): domain Eukaryota; kingdom Metazoa; phylum Arthropoda; class Insecta; order Coleoptera; family Scarabaeidae; genus Oryctes; species Oryctes borbonicus. The sequence continues at coordinate 132,328 of LR736945.1, read as the reverse complement.
AAAAATAATAATAAAGAAATTATATCAACAAAAAAACTTTGAATCCACACCAATTTAATGCTCCATCAACAACAAAGGCATAGTCGGTTTCAATTATGTCGTATTCTAAGGCCCTAATATTTAATAATTTACTAACTTCCAATAGTTGCAACATTTAAATAAAAACAACATACTAATCTACTAATGTTAACGATAATTAACTACTATATACTGCAGCAATAACCATATTTCATTAGCAACAACAAGAACACCAATAGTAAAAGTAACAACTATTAAATTTAGCAAAAAATACGTCGCAAAATACTAGCAATACCAATGATAAATGTACATATATGCCGGGTGGTTACTTTTGAAATTTATATAAATATAATATATATCGTTATATGTTTTGCATGCAAAAAATACACCAAATTTATTTGTTATTTATTTCTTTTAACGGAAAAGTATGTAATTATACAGAGTTGGTATAAAGTATGGAACCGTCTAGGTATCTTTGCGGTGGTAGATTGATTTGGAACATGGGATCCCCAGGTTAAACAATCCAAGGATTCAGAAAATGATTCCACTTTTACTGGTTTGCTTCTGGACTCCCATATTGACACTAATGTTGAACAGTAGATATTCTACACGGAATAAAATCACTTTAAAGAATATACGGCCATATTGTAGCGATCAATATCGCAATTATGTAACCCGGCCGCAAATTTTTGTTAATTATTGCATGTTGTTGTCAAACCCCGCAGGACAAAATGTGGCAATTTCACATAAAGCTAAATTGTTTGCTTTCTTTTACCCATAAAATACAAGCAACAATCTTAACTGTCAAAGGAAGTGATCGTTCAGTTGTTCCTTGTAACTTTATTTTCTCTTGTTGTTTAATTCCATGTTCTGTTCATTATACTACTTTCGAGTGAATCAAAGCGCATGTTCTGCTAACCTCACGCCTTTTGGAGTTTTTCATCTGGGGGAATCAGAATAACAACGTCTACAAAAAGAGTCCCGCAAATTTAAATGAGAGATCCGTGTAAGACATATATTATTGAAAACGTTATTATTTGCGAGAATTCTAGTACCGTTTGGGGCACGAAGTTAGCAGAAGGACATTTTGAACACTTACTTTAATCTGTAATTTTTTATGTTTGAAAACCTTGAGTCTTTTAGACGTCTGCCATATACAGACTTCTACATTTATAATTAATAAATGAAGAAATATATAGAGTATCCTACTTAAAAAGTTAAAGTGGTATGTCACTTCCGATTATGACAGAAATGAAAAACAAGGAATATAATTTTTCGAATAATAATCCTTCAGTTTTTCCATATGGGGGCAACCAATTTTATTCACAAAAAATGAACCATTACTATCCTAGCAATGGCAAGTGATTCCATACTTTTTACTAACGCTGTACACTTACATAATTTTTAATCTTGATTAATGAGGAGATATTAATTAGTATGACGCTTGTAGATTGTATTGAAAATGAAATTAATTTTTTTTTTCATTGAATTTATTGGCACACTTTGTTCCAGTAGGAAAGAATACCCAATGCAAATGTTAAACACTACTTTCGCAGTAAATTTCCTCAAGTACCTTTCTCTACTGAATACACTCTTACTGTTGTACTATTGTACTGTAAAAATTTATACAGAGTTTTTCTAAGGTAAACACGATACTACTTGTATATAAATAAAGGATATCAGCAGAATTGTTTCTGGATGTCATTACTAACTTACTGAAACATCTCCCTAGTTTGTGTATACCCTATTCTACTTTTACAAACAATAATAACGTCCGAAGAACTTGTCTAATGTTTTAGAACCTTATTTCCAATTACGTTAATAATAACTTAGCCATGCCACCCTAATGTAAAAGATTTTAAGTAGCATAATTCACGAAAATTGTAACTCGCAAGTTATAACACCTATACAGTCCTGGTCGGATGCCGTGACGACTCTGAGAAAACTCATATGCTTATAAGTTAAATGTTTTGTTGTACCTGAAATAGTATTCAGGTACAACAGCGTGGCACTATTACAAACTTCCTTCTTATTAAAAGAAAGTGTCAAAGTATGAAAAAAGCAGAGTTGTTTTTGTAAATTATCGTCTGTCAAGTTCTAACGTAGTATTCACATTTTTTGTGCATTTGTACCAACTTTGAAATTTTTTTTTACTGAATCAATATTTCGTATTTAGTGTTAACTACATAAATCAGTTTTAAAATTTTTACTAAAGAGGCACGATTTCCCATATCAAGTTAACAAGTCCTTATACAGGGCGTTTTGAAAATTTTGTACACAGAGATATTCAACTAATCACATTTGCATTTCTTTTAACAGTAACTGCTTTTAATTGCATCTACATACTCGTCGGTAGCGCATATAACGAACACTTCTATGGCCGCACCATTAATAGCCAGACAGTAACCTAGTCTCAATCCACGAACTAACTTTCTAAGCGCATTCCGAGACCATTTCGTAACTCTCCTTCTTCCTATGTAACAGTTTGGGAAAATTTCATCAAATAATTTCTCAGGTGGAGTTGATAATGAGGTGGTACACCATCTTACTGGAACCATACATCGGGATTTAGTTTATTATCTATTAGTTCTTCTTCAGACAGAAGTTCTGGGAGGCATCGTGTAGACACGGAGCAAATGTCGCCGCAATAGACGGAATAAAGCCAGAAATAATAAAATATGTATGGGGACGGAAGGAGAAATGATGTTAAAGGACATCGTGAATAAAGTTTGAAACGAGGAGAAAACACCGACAGATTGGCAGACAGCAATGTTGATACTGCTGCACAAAAAGAGGAAAAAATGGCATGTAAGAATTATAGAGGAATATTTCTTGATTGAATGCACAACTCATTGCTCCTATGGTGGAATGTAGCAGGGGGTTACAGATAAGTTCGGGACATGGGGGATATTAAGCGCAATATATTGACGAATTAGTCAAGGAGGATTGCAAAAAACGTCTCATAGGACCTAGAAGCTAGACGGTAGAAGGGAGGTATGGTCTTGGCTAGATAAAGAGCAAAGGAATGGAGGTCGACTGAAGGTTAAATCCACACCAAACCTGTAAGAGGTAATGGAGATACTAACTTTTCTGTTAAGCTAATTAAACGCAAAGAAAAAGAAATTTAGACAATTGGCGGGTTGGTGAGGGGACACTTACCTCTGAAAAAGCATCTATAGAACATGGATCGAATAGGCGAGTTGGTGTAGAAGACGCGAATTACAGAAGAAAACGAGTTTGCATGTGCATGTGGTCTGGACCTGTGAGGAACTAAAGATACTCAAATAAAAGTAATTCACGGAGGATCTATTAGAGCCTTCGAAGGTACTCAAGTATCCTCTGGGCAAAATACTGGCCTTTATGAGGTTGATACAAAGAGCTTTAAGCTTACGTCCCTGGACTATTTGTGGCCAATCCAAACCGAATGAATGAATGAAAGTCTAAATACTTATCTCCAGAAAGGTTTCCATTGATAAAGAAAGTACCGATAATATGCTCGGAGCAAATTTCTGTCTATCCGTTTATTTTTTTGTGCTATTTGGATATGGTGCTGGATCATTAAAAGAAAATGCCTCATCGGAAAACGCACAGTGGACACACAGTTCTTGTCGTGTTACTACTATTAATAGTTACAATGATCATTACTGCACTTCTCGGAATGATTCTTTGATACAATCAATGGGTAGCTAACATATAAATGAACAAAGCGTTTTCAATTTATTTTGAAGCAAAAGGCGTACTGATTTTTTGAACAATGAAAGTTATCCTTGAATTAAACTATCATCCGTCATTATTTTATTATAATATGTATAGTTTAGAACGCCCTGTATAAAGCCTGTTGTAAGTAATAATATTTTTAAAAAGATTAATTTTGCAAAATTTATGTTAACTGAATTCTAAATTATTATTTGGCAAAACTTCAGTCACTGAATGTCCATGTTTTATAGTTTACTATCAACGCGAAAATATTCATAAATGAAATGTTTGAAATAATTACGCAATGCCGCCCATGCTTGCGAAAATTATTACAAGCTCGAAATTCATTTTGGCGACGAATGTTCTACAAGCATCCCTTACGTAAACATCAGTAGAACAGAAAGGAGGGATTTTGCAGATAACGGCTGAGTAACGAAGTGTAACCAAAATTGTATTTCAAAGGAAAGAATGTAGGTGCTAGAGTTAATCCCCAGAAACAAAATTACGTATAATAAATATGCTGTAACGAATAGATATCTAGAACGTATCCTTTATACGCGTAAAACTAACGGATTATGAGTTTGTAATATGGTGCACGGTGAACTCAAACAAATCCCAGACATAATATATGGTAATCTTATAATTTATGTGCAAGTTTCGTTATAGTACCTAACGCATACATTAAAATATAATGGTAGTCCCAAGTTCCATTACGTAGAAGAAGATATTTAAGCCTTTAGCAATGAAACTAATTTATTGTACCTAATTGGTTACTGCACGAATACGTTTTCATTTGTTTTGAAATGCAAGGACTTTTATGGAAGTTATATAAATGTATGAACGTTAGGTACTTTTATGTACCTACATACACATTATGAAGACTTAAAAAGAATACAAGCACTGCGTTGAATAGACTATATAAACGTTTGCGTAGACTTTTAGGTACACAATCTTTGTTAAAAAAAAACAAGCCACTTTATAATACAATTTTAAAATGAAAACATCACTAACTGCTTTCTCATGAATAGGATGGATATGGTCGTAAAACATTAGTAACGGTTTTCCACTCAAATATGAAAACATCTCTTTGTACGTAGTAAAAAATCTTGTCCTGTAACTTTTATGTAGTGTATGAGTAATATATTTAGGGTTGAATAATGTAGAATCAAAAGCGTGGACAGCAAGTAACAATAGAACTAAAGCACAAATAAAAAGAGGGGAGAAGAACAAGCAACTCTTACAAGAAAATCAACGAACCAAAAAACACAGTAAATTAAAACAAACCAATTGATGAAGGATGGAAAAGAAAGAAAAATGTTGTTAAGTTAGGATTGATACCTGGGATAGAAAAGTCATTAGGAGGCCGTGGAAAGCTTATTCAAGGAAGAATTGCAAGTCAAAGTAAACGAAAAGGCGGCACAGACTATGGGAGAAAACTGGTTTAGTAGAGATGGAAAGTAAGGAAGAAAAAGAAGAGATTAAGCAATAAATCTAAATTAAAAGATCATGAAAATGAAAGAATTTATAGAAACCAGGAGGCGAAAAAGCAAAAGAAATATGAAAGGTAACAAAACAAGAGGGGGAGAGAGAAAGAAAGGTAAGCAGCTACAAGTTGGGCGTAAAGAAATAAGTATATACGCCAACCAAACAACAAGCTTCCTCGTGGTATTGATAGGATCATTTACAGCAAAAGCAATGCAAGGAGAAAAAAATACACACTACCCACGGACATGTTTCTGCCTACCTCTCGTCATCATTCGAAGCGATTCTTGGCCCCCTCTAGTGCCAAGGAACACATGTCTGACGTTTAGAAAATGGCGACATAAACCGAATACTATTCCCCAAGCTATCCCTCGAGCAATTCTTGGACTACTTATCACAAGATCGCGTGTGCAGGAGCGCTTTGGGAAACTGCTCAAGTAAACGATTCCCACAGGCTTACCATGATATAATAGAGAACACACAGAAAAATCCTAGGCGCCAAGATATGTCTGGGTCGTCGTTTCGAATGTTGTGGCACTAACTGTGAAACAAACCGCAGTACAAGATGGAGTAAAAACATTCTATGAACCACACCGATGACGCCGGGTAGGCAGAAACATGTCCGTGGGTGTTAATTTCATCAATACCATGAGTTATTTTAGCGTTATTTTTTTGTTATTGTATATAAGTATTTTTTAATATGTTCTGCAAATACAGACGGAACTCAAGAATTGAAAATGAAGAAGTTAAAAAACCAAAAACGATACACGTAGGTGCAGACGAAGCACTGGATAACGACAAGAGGTAAAAAATATGGTTATGAAAAATGGCAACTCGCAACGTTAGAGGTACTTGTGAAGATTTATTTTAGGAAATGAAAAGATATTTCATATGATGGCTCTTTAGGAAACGAAGCAAAAAGGAAATGAAACAAAAGAAATAAACGAATACCTATGCTTTAATAGTGATGGGGAAAATAAATTAATTGGGGATAGAATTTAGTGGTGTTTCGGATAGAATGTTTAAATTGAGGGGTAAATTGAGTATAAATTGAGAGGAGAACACCAGAAAATATCGTTATCATAATATGTATGCTGCAAGTAAAGAAAAAATTATATAAATCAAAAAGGAATTTTATGATGAACTAGTACTTCATCGAGTATGAACATATTGGAAAATATCTACAAGAGCAATTGACAGACGCCAAATGAATGAATTATTAATCATATTAGTAGAAACGAATCCGGAAAGATACATAAAAAAATAGTTTTTATAATTTTTATTTGAGTTTCCTATCAATAAATAATAAAATGGACAAATATTACTATTACTCATAAATTTAATTTAAAACATTATTGCAACTGTAGAGTACAGACAGATAATTGTAGAGAAAATGTTTATTTAATATTTATTCCCAATATTTGAAAAATTTGCAGATAAGTGAACTATGCTATTCTTTGGTGTATTAGTTCTTCATTGAGGAAAAAAACCAAAACGAAACACTCAAGTAATTGTTTTCATTCAAGCTTAATTGCTAAATAAATCATTTTGCGTTGGAGCACCTTACATTATCCAGGTGTAATTCGACAAATGATAAAAACGATTTGAAAGTAAAACTGTTGATACACTCCCTGGTACAACATCCTAATCCTACAGTCCCAGATTTCGCTGCATTATATCACTTTAAATATACATGCAATAGTATCGACTTACCTACAAACATCTGCAAATTCAAATTATCACATTACAGTCATATTGTCATAGCTTTAGTTATATTAAAAAACAATGTACATATAATCACAAATTATTATATCACCACCAGGTATATGCGTAAATTATTTAGGTTATTTTGGAAAAATATAAATAACGGTCTCTAAATTAGTTTTGAAAGTAAAGGTATTTTGGTAGTGAAACTAGTACACCCAAGAAGATTACTATCTACAAGAAGAAGAAAAATTCAGCAATAGTTGAGTTTCAGAAAGTTTTTTTTACAAAACTATTGCGAAATGTTTAGCTAATTTTCTAAAATAACCTAGAATATGTCAAGAGTTCAAGCATTAAAAAAATACGTATCTAACAAAGACGATTCATAATTGGAACATTTTACAAAAATACGAAAGCAAGATCCACAAGCCATTTTTAAAAATTTTCGCCCCATTCAAGTTCAGTAAATGTTATGTAACACAAACCCAAAAAATGCCTGCGCCAACCACCGCGTCGCTCCATTTTGTAAATAAAACCTTTTGGGTAAAACTGTAATTAAACAAACTCGCTCTTTCACATTCTCATGAGTGAAAGTTAGGTTAAGGATGATGGTGACTCCTAACGAACTTACACCATATTAGACCTAATAACAGATCCAGAAAAACGTGAATAGTTTGTATCGCTTCCAGCAGGCAAGTTACTAATACATAATATGTAGGAGCTTAATCCTAAAAATGTAGAGGTAATAAACAGTGATTTATTTAACGAGCATTACAAAACATTGTGTGTACGCTAGATGTGTTTCAAGCTTTTGAAAATAAAACTCCTGCAGCGTTTAGGAACAAAAATTACTTGGTAGGCTTTTCTCCTCAGATTTTTTTGGTTTTTATTATATGTTTCTATACCTGCCGGAAGGTCCTAAGGTTGGGTTTCGTTCTTGGACACTCCGTTAATTCGGTCGAGTCGCCGTGATCCCGTAGTTGTCTCAAAGAAGACGAAGGAACTGCTCTATGAGTACATTTTGGGCCACAACAAGAGGACGAAGCTTCATATTGGGAACTTTGACGAACTATTCTTGTACGCGGTTGTGTCGATGTAACCGGACAAGAACCGCACGTAACCTGAGAGAAATTTTCCAATTATTCCCAATATAGCACTTCTTTGGCCATATGGGTAACTTAATGGGAGTATGGGAAAAATAAAAAGAATTAACATGCGTAATGTGCAACATGTTCAACATCTTAAATTATAATACAATTTAATGCTTATATTTCAACTAAGAATGGATTTAAAAGCTCCGTTTGGTAAATATCCACCTCCAATCATAATTTTAGTACAAATATTTTAATTATATACACATTCTAGTTATATTTCATATAAAAGCCCTTTTAACATCAAATCATTAGACATTATAAATATTCTTTGAGTTATAGCTCAGTACTGTCCATCACTGTCATGTGTTCCAGTGAAGCCACATACTAAGACACTAGTAAATAAAAAATAATTTTGTTCTTCTTTAAAAGAAGCATTTTTATCGTTCATAATTGCAACATGGACGCTTCTTCTAAAGAAACCTTCAATCAGTCGCAAGTAAATACATAAAAAGGACGCTATATGCTAATTTTACACATCTTCAATTATTTGTACCAACTATATTACACGTATTACTCATTTACCTGAAAGTATCTTCCAAATAAAAATATTTAGTAACATAACTACATTTAATTTGTGACTTTTGTATAAATAAACAATGTTATAAGGATTTGCTCTAAATTAGAATAATTCAAAAATTAATTATAGAAATTTCAAAAACAAGCAACTGTGTTGGGAGATGTAAAAGCATAAATTATTATTATTGTTATTATTATTTTTCCTCTACACCGACATTTGGCCCAACAAACAATTGCAGACACAAGGTGCACACTCGTTCCCCAGAATCCTCACGCAAGTTTTGGCTATTCATCGTAGCGCGGTGGAATCATCGTCTATAAAGGCATACATTATTATTATTAATTTGAAATATAATGGCATATTTTCCGGACAAAAAATGGTATTTGATGATTAAGATCACGTGATTGTTCACGTACATATCATTTGACACCATCTTTTAAACGCAAACAGCAAGGTCAACATTGGTATCTATATATAACTCATTTACCATACCGTCACCTTTAGAGAAGGCAATATTTTCATATGTACAACGGATAGGTACTAATAATTCTTTTTTAATCCTATAGTGGCTATTACTAATGTTTACGATAGCTTGAGATCTCATTGAATTTGGTCCACCTGTACGTATTTTTAGAATGTATGTCGCTGGAAGTTTGATTTGGCGTACATGAAGGAAATTTACAACTAAAAATATCTCTCTATATAGAACTTGTAAACAGAACATTAGATATATAGAACATATCTTTTGCTTTCTGCTGTTGATTCGGTAATCTTTTCTTGAATATATTCAAACAGTTGGATCTAAATTTTTTGATTAATTGTTCTCACCGAAGCACAATTTCGATAGAATATAATAGTAATATAGTTGAAAAAGGCTGTACGTAATCTTCAGAACCATTATCCTATTTTATAACATAACGACAAAATAATTGTCGAATATGAGTATACCAATATGTAGAGATTATAATGAGCCATGTAAAATTATACAATTCGTAGGACTTAGTACATAATATGGAACCCCTACGTACTTTGAAGGTATTTAATTCTTTTTGATTAAAATCCAATGTCATATTTGTACAATCGGACAAGACATATTTCTATTTAATAGAATAATTTTTTTCATTAATTTGTGGATATCGAAAACGGCAGTACATTCGATTTGCATGAACATATAGGTGCGAAAAAGATTTGTTCCGGATGGATTCCCGTAATTTGACAAAAATACAAAAAAAGACGCCCAGATGTACCGCATCCAACAGAACATGTTCATTCACTTCCAAGAAAATGTCGCAACAATTACTTTGGGGAGTGACAGACTGACAGATGATTGTACCTTTTAATCGAGTATCTTCAGATTTCCTTTTTATTTTAATTAAATTTGTACAGATATATTAATTTGGTTTTCATTGTCTTCTTTTATATTTACTATATCGCCTGACACACGTCCCCGCCAAGAGCCCGTGAATACCAGGATTAAGGATCATGGTTGTTTCGAAGTTGTCAGCGACACAGAGATTTATTGCACAATTTGTTCAGTTACTGTAAAATGTTCCAAAAAATCTCAATTTACGGTCCATTTAAAACTCGATATTCATCGCACTATTAGTGCCTCGAATGAGAATTTTTAGGACAATTTCTGCGGAACCTTTGTGCCAACAAAGCCATATTTAATAGCCAACAAAATGATAAAGCGAGTAAATGCTGATACCATAACGGAAGTAGTTAGCAGTATTGACAAGACTTTCGAAGACGTGAGGAAACGAGAGAAAGCTTTGCTCTTTATGAGTGACGGTGCAGCTTATATGCTTAAAACTAGAAAATTACTTAAAGACATTTTCAAATATATACTGCATGTTACATGACTGCTCGCGCCCTCCATAGAGTTGCGATATTTATTAAGGAACAATTTCCCAATGTTAATGAATTAATTAATCACACCAAAAAAGTTTTCTTGAAAGCACCTACAAGAGTTGCTTTATATAAAGACAAATGGCCAGCACTTTCCTTAACTCCGTCTCCAGCCGTAACAAGGTGGGGAACGTGGTTCATTTTACGCAGACAATTTGAGGAAAGTTGCTCATGTAATAAATAATTTAAATGAGGATGCACAAAGCACAAACAAATGTAAATAAATTTTCGGGTGGTTTTGATGCTTCTGTATGTAAAAAAAATCGACGCAATTTGTACTTGCAACTCGCATTTGTCAATATTACAACTGTTGTGTAACGAAAATATCCGAAACCGTTAGTAAACACAACGCTTCAAAGTCCCACTTTCACTACGCTCCTCTCACAAGTTGTGTTTTTGTGGTGTCTAAATTCTAAATGTATAATAAATTACTGTATGATTTTTATTACCTCCTTTAAAATAAATTGATGTAGAAAATAAACTTTAATCAAAGTAAATTCGGTTATGGGAATGTGATCATGGAAAATTGAATTGCGAATTTAGAAATTTTAAATTTCCGGTTGCCCGTAGGAAATCGAATATTCCCGGAAATTGAATAGCTCTCTCACTTCCTCAATTTTTAGTAAGGAAACGTCTTTCGTATGATCACAATGGATTGCTTTTTATCCATTAAAGAAATACGTTTTAAAATTCCGTGAGAGTAGGATCTTTTGTGGAAAAAAAATAGACACGGGGGGAATTTTATTTGTAGCATATACCTATAATAGAGAATTTATTACTCCCTGTTTCAAGCCTTTTGCTCTTAAACTTCCTCAATATCTTATTGCTTATTACAGATATTTTCAATTAAGTAGATTAGTTACGACTTCCTCTAATATTTAAACGATAATAAATGCGAAATATTTACATTATATCACATAAAACAAATATTTCTTAAGAGATTATTAACAAAGCTGTATAAATTAGCAGTCATACTTTAATTTATTATACACCTTCTAAGGATTTCTTTTACAGAAAGTATACGTCACAGTTTCGCTTAGACGCGAGTAATATGTATAGCTTGGGAATATATTTTTAACCTTTTAGTGACAGACACGGCACATACAAGCAATTAGGCGCGTGGTAAGTATGCAACAGGATGTGTTCTTTTCTCAGAGTCCGTTTCGAATAGAGTAACGATTACATTTATACAGTGTAATTACGCAGGCGCAGTATTTTTATATGCTTCAGTGCTTGAGACATCTTCAGGATATAATTACATACATCATTCTTTTTTTCGCGAATGCATCAGAGTGTAGACGTGTTACAGTTACTACTTCGAAATTTAAAGTTAATTTAGTAAATAATTTATATCATCTAGTTTCATATTCTACGCTGTTTAATTATCAGAAATTTGTGCTACTCGGCGTGAAGCGTGTGTCTCAGTTATTATTATTCCTATTTTCCCTTAATTATTTACATTTCATTTTGCTTATAAAACCACATAATAATTTATTTACCTCATCTCATTATGAATAAATCCAAAAATTGTAATTCGGCTATCAAATTTAATAGCCCATCTATACAATACGACGCTTACCGCGGACTTATTCACCTAACCTGTGTAGGTTTATCGGAGGGTGATGCGGTCGTAACTTGAGCAAAATCCCGTTATATTAAAGTCCTATGCAATGTTCGTGGCAATAATATGTCCCAATTTAGCGATATTAAATCCTTGGTTGCCTCATTAAAAAACGATTTTTGTCTAGCATTAGAAAGTGTAAAGAATAAATTCAACGAAAAATTAACCACATTTAAGAAAGATATCGATACACAGTTGAATTCTCAGAAATACGGTCTTCACTTTGAGGAAGTTGTTGAGGAGACAAACTAGGAAGCAAAGCGTTGTAATTTTTGGAGTCCCAGAACAATCTTCGGAATTGGAGGACAATGCACCTTTAGCAGCGGACAATACCATTAATACTGAAATCTATCGATCTAAAACTTCGCAAACTTGGTCGCTACAATAGTTCGCATGTTACTAACCTACGTCCTATCAAAATAATAAAAAAAAAATCTCGTTCGATAAAACACCCTAGCAACTATAAGCTTATAAAACCCTGAAGGCTGAATACAAACTAGAATCGCGACTGGAGAAACAAACTTGAAAATTAAATATGTACGGGCGTGCCCAAAATTATTCATTCAAACTAGCTAATAAATCCAGATACCTATCATACACTGTCTTTACCAAAATGTTATAGGACTTAATTCCAAAATTAACATCTTCTAGCGATTGACGAATATCAACAGTTTTTACCATTATTTTAAACGTTAGAATTGGCTACTACTAAGAATATTATTATATTAGGTGACTTTAATGTTCCTCAGTACAATCTTGATGAACATTCCCGAACATTCAGGCATTTTTTGGACTACATCAATATAATCAAGCATCCAATGCTAGTAATCGCCTCTTGGATTTAGTATTATCAACTATAGAGTGCACCGTTCAGTTTATTATTCGTGACTGTGCTGCAATAATTGAGGAACCGTTGTCTCATTTATTCAATTTGATATTAAAATCATTAAAAATATCAAAAATATAAAAAACCGCTAGAATGCGTCCGGTGTTAGTCTGAAAGCTCAGATGACATATACAACTATAGACCTGCACCTATTCTGTAGAATTTTGAAAATATCTTCAAATGCTTAAATGAATATTATGCGACCATAGTTACAATACAGCCAGAATCTTCATTTCACCCAATCAACATGGATTTATAACGAAACGTTCTACAGTTACGAACTTAAGCTATGAGGTATGAGACGACCTTGACAGACAAAGCCAAGTTGATACAATTTACACTGATTTTCAAAATGCATGGCCCAAGTTGGCCACTATGTACTACTTTGGAAACTACAAGCTGATGGTTTTACACATTTTCTGCTTGCACTGCTTAGATCTTTAATTAGGAGAAAACAGTTTGTAGAATACTGCCAGGTGAGATCTGGCATATTTTATCCGTCATCTGAATTGCAACAAGGATCCAATCTTGGTCCAGTTTTATTTTTACTGTCTACAAATGACATCACAACGTTATTAATAGTGAGCACTTGATATCTGCTGATGATCTGAAAATATTTAGAGAAGTGAAATCTATTGAAGATTGCATTAAACTGCAAAAATAAGCAGTTAATTGGTGTGGCTATAATCATTTGCAACTCAGAATTAAGAAGTGTAAAATTGTACCATATACGAGAAGCAACAACTTTATAGATTTTACGTACAAATTAAACTATGAATATCTCCAACGGCTTCAAACTACTCGTGCTTTGAGTGTAACCTTCGAGAACAAACTTACTTTTGTCGATTACATAAACGCAACAATTGAGAGCCCATACTAAACATTTGGTTTTATCTGCAGAAACTGCTGTGATTTTAATAACATCAGATGCCTAACTAAGTTATATTAGATGTAAACTGGAATACACATCGTTGCTATGGTTTCCAATTTACCAAACTCGTCTAAATAATATTGAATCCATCCAAAAGCGCTCTATTGTCTACATTTTTTTAACTTTAACCTAAACTTGCTACGTTGTGACAACATATGCCGTTTTCTTTATCTGTTTTACGAGCTATGGCCTTCACATAACAATTAAGCAACTTGTAACGTTGCCACAACGTCAGCATCATTGACTGAATATATTCGCAAATATTTTCACTTTTAACTATAATAATAATAATAGATGATGGATCGTATATGCATCCAGAAATTGCCGACATAGATTGCAATATCTTTTTAATGGCATTGGCGTCATACTAAGTCAGCTTGTTTTATTAAAATGCAATACATCAGCATCAAGTGTACCCTCTTTGCCAGTTACAGAAAGGAACAATTTATTTGTGATTTGTAATAATCCCATTCTGATTGGAGTTTAGTTTTTAAATTCTCTAAGTGCCTTATTTCTATGACGTATCATAACTTTAATCGAATATGCCAACCATGGTTGAGGAGGCTTTTTGAATGGCTTTGTTTTGATAAATGTGTGGAGATCATAAAGGTTTAATAGTTGAACATTAAAGAAAACCACCTTATCATTAACACACGTCAAATTGTACATATGAAACCGGAGTATTGCTTGTAGACGCTATTCAAATAGATCAGGATTGATAATCTAGAGGTGGGCTATCAAAATTTTATGTTAAAATCAGGCGGTAGTGCATACACAGTTGATACGCAAATCGATTGAAAAATACACATTGATATTTTGGTGAAGTTAATATCATTTGCATTCACCGTTGTCGGCTTCCATAGCATAGCATATGCGTACGTCTCCGCGCTAATTGGATATAGTATGTAACTCTCAAGAAATTTCTCAATTTAACAAAAAGTATCAAATGATAAACAAGGCTATCAGCTCAATTTCGTAAAAAAAATAGTCCTAGCATCTAGGGCAACCAAAATATCACGTATTTGTCTTTCGCTGATATGTTATTTTCTTCAAAACAAGGCAAGCTGTATCGTTAAGTTCATAAACAGAAGAAAAATACATACAGCCATGCTTCACTTGAGAAGATAACGATTTACAATCTAGCTTATTAGAATTATTGCTTATAATTATAGGTCACGCAGCATTAGCGTTATTGTGATGCTTCCATCGTTTGTAAATTTTGTTTTTTTTTTTCATTAATTAACTCAATAGATGTTGACTATGTTGATTATCTCATATTATTAATAAATAAAATTGGGAGTGTATGTAATTCGAGGATAAAAAAAACTTATCGTTTTAAGCGTCTTTCGTGACTTGAAAAACTGGAGAAGGGAGATTAAATATTTTTAACATAAGGTGCGTTTCCAAAGTTATAACTGCAAAACACGACCGCCGTAAGCAAAATATGTTCTCGTATGAAGAAAATGATCGCTCTACATCTAGTGATGTTATTTTTGCATAATTAAAATAATCCTTGAAACAACTTAACGCATCTATAGACGAACCTTCATAAATTTGTCTAAATGTGGCAAAATCTGAATCTTTGCCTAAAATACTTTAAACTTAATTAGAACACACTCATTTTTTGCGTCTTCTAACGAACGAAGCTGACAGTGAAGAATTTTTCTATCAGTTGCACTACTCCGACGTAATTGCTGCGAATAGTTTGTAAATCACTTTTAACCTGACTAGCTTCAACTTCTTTCTGACTTGTTTTGATAGCTGCATATTGTTTCGGATTTAATAATAGAACTACCTTCTTTATACTCTCAAAATATTTATGATAGTAAAATGCCGCTTATAACCATGTTCCCCAACGTGTATGAATCGGTTGTTGTGGTTCAGGAATATGAGAACACAGTCTGTGAAATTCGCGAAAAGGTTTTAGAGATTTCAGAAACACTGCTTTTTGAGATTTTTTTGAGATGATAACATCTATGAATTGTCTCTGCCACAAGATGTAGAGCATGAATTTTGCATGTAATATGTAAAAAGTTACCACACTGTTCCTTAAGAGACCGGCCTACAGAAAGCATGGTTGCAGCACTATCTGTCATAAACATTAACACTTGATCTCTGGATATTTAAAATTTTTCCAATGTGCTTAACACCACTTTTGAAATTACTTGGGCAGTACCTTCTTCTATTCGTCTAGAAGCTAATAAAATTGAAGATGGCGATTGATGTGGTTCGATTTTGCGCACCATAACATTAAGTACAGGCCTTTTTTTTGCAATCAGTTGTTTCATCCCCACACAAGCGCACTTTTTCATTTTTCAGTTCAGCCTTAATTTTATTTTCTAAATGTACACGCACAGATGGTAAATAATTTCGCAAAATGAAATAAATGAATCGTTGTTTAACAAAGTAAACGCCAGATTACACTAAATCATCATTGTACATAAACCAAATAAGAATCGTTCGTATTTTGCGGCGACACCGGTTTTGATATTATTATATTGCCGTACAATGTGTTTGTGACCAACACGTTAGATATATATCACACACTAAAGATTTAATTTTTACGCCGTCGTAAGTCAAATCCGGATAATCCTTAATGAACCCATTCATTATCTTTAATGATAGCTGTTTTCTCATTCTACGTGCCTTTGACATCATTAAAAACAGAACACAGAGTACTTCGCTGCTGCTATTACGTACGTTCTAGGCGGCAGCGAACTAGATACTAACTAGTGTTTCGCATGCGAAAGTCCATTCGTTAGCTGCGCCGATGGTGCGCACCCGGAATTTGCCTACTTTTATCGTGAGTACTCATGGTAAAAAAAAATTTAAGTAATTATAATTTTATAAGAACAACAAACAAATTTTCTATTCTGTATTAGTTTCCACCTATCTCCCATCAATCCTTATGCAAGAAATGATTTTACTAGGAAACAGTGCTGACCACCCATTGCTTCGCTTTTTTCTTGAACATTTTACTTTTCTAGAACACGGACAGGGACACGTGCGGCGCAGAATGCAAATCTAAGGATTCCTCAAAAATGTTAAAAGTGTACAATCATATATCTAATATTAACAGACCTGTGTGCCACTTTGAAAAAGAACAACAACAACGTCTTCGATGGCAATTTCTAACATTCATGTAACTTTCATGGCACATTGAACGGTTGTAAACCTTACTGAATAAAAAACCATCGATTCTGCTAAAAATAAGAAACTCAATTAAGTATATGTTTCTAATGGAATAATTAGCCCGTTATTGTTTTAGAAAATATATTAGCATGACGTCAATATTCCTTTTCATACACAACATACATAGTGCTTAGCAGCCTTCAGATAAATTAACCAACTATTATCGATTAGCAGTAAATACATCAACACTTATTGCATATCTGCTCTCATATGGATTAACGCAAATTGCGAATTGCCTAAAGTGATTGCAACTACCAAATTTGGAGGTATATAGTGGACATTGTTTTCGACGTTCCAGTATTTCGTATTTTTAGCAATACAGGTGGAAATAAAGCGCTATGGAGAATGGACGTTTTCTACTGTAGCCTAGAGTTATATGATACCTCAATGAAGAAGAAAATTGGATTGCCATGACTCGTCTCCGCGAACAATAATTAGAATAATCATAATAATCGAAGTTATAATTAAATAAATGATCCTAATTAGTGTAAGTTATGGTATACATACTAATTTGTACTACGTAGGTTCGTGTATTTCGGATTTCATAACATTCATAAAAAAAGATCCCTAGGCTTATGTGTGTGCCACTGTCATTAGCATCACGTTCGAGAATACCGACCATTAAATAATGAAATGTTACGTTTCAAAATGGCGTTCGTTTCGACATATTTTCACATGCGAACTATATTCCGTATGCGAAATAGAAAGTTTTCGTATATACAAATACATAAAACAAACGTAGAAGAATTTGGAAAATTAATCCATATTCACACCATAAAAATTTAAAACTTTTATAAGCAAACAACTTTAAAGAACATCAAAGGGATAGTTTTCAGTATCAAAGACAGCAAAAAGGTTTAAAACATCTGTTTTATTGGTTATTTAAGCGTTTTATGCAATGAAAATATCCTTTGTTTGAATAGCTCAAAGTATTTTGAAAAAAAAAGAAGCAACACAATACATTATCTAGTATACACTTCCTACCATAAGTTTAATTCATCTTAAAATCTTTTGTCTGTCTAGCATTATATCTCACACAATTCCAAATTTTGAGTAACCATACGTTTGGCTTGCTCTCGTATAACTTAAATTATTAAGCACTTACTGCAGATTGGACCATAACTTTAACAATTTATGCGTATATAAATTTCCTGGTTGTCTAATGAGCTGGTATGGTATATCTCCACCACCATGTCAGTGGGTAAAACTTGAAACAATCATCTAACTTTTGACAAATGGCAACGGTTTAAATTTAATTCTACTTTGTCCGATGAATAAAACCAGATTCGTTGTTGAATCTGGTTTTATTCATCGGAAGTTGAACCGCTTTTACAAGGTGTATCCAACAAACGGCATTCCTGACGTAATCGTTCAAAGATATAAAAGCCAGAACTCGAAGCGCTCTTTTATATTATCTTAATTATCGTGTTTAAGTACACTTTACCTTGAAAGGTACAAAAGCCAAGTAGCATGTATTTGCGAATCTGAGTGCCTTATTAGAGACGTAGAAGCGTACTCTTCAAATCCAGTTGTCGTCGTCAGGATGTATGTAATTGGGTTGTTATTCTTTCTCGTACAAAGACGTTGTGTAATTTGCGAATAGATTCAGGACATCAGAACAAAAGAAATACAAGCTTTCAGTGTAGGGAGAAAAGGGTTATCACACACATATGAAAGCAAATGTATAGGAAGCTGTTGGAGATTGGATACGAAAACGTGAAATTGATATTTCTTGTTTACTTGTTCTTTTATGGTTGTGGTAGTTTAATATAGGTTGTTTTAATTATTAATTAGCATTTCAATAAGTACGATACTTGTACAATTATTGAAAAATATGCAAGTTTATTGCAGCAAACATTGCAACAATATTGTTTCACAAATAAATACAAATTGTCCGCGTCACGGATCCTACAACTATTTATTACAATTGTAAAAGTTCTAAAATATGATTTTTCCTTTTTTCGTGAAATTTCTACTATCTACCTCTATTTATAGCAGTGGGTTTTGTGTATGTTCTTGCTTATCTTCCAAAATCAATACTTAGTTTTATTTTCCTTTGTTACTGTTAAACTTTTATCTTTAGCTCTATTTAACTTTTCTAACACGGTGTTATTGAGCAGTAAAGTTTGGCTGTTTCCATTAATGTAATTTTCAAAGTTATATTTTTTGTTTTTTTTTTCCGAAGTTAACTTAAAAAAATCAATTTGAACTATTATGGGTATCCTCCAAAGATTTTGAAAAATAGAGTGAAAATTAGTTGATGAAGTTTCCTACTTTACTCTACCTATATAAACAAACAAGGTATAGAATACAATGTAGTCGGTTAAACGTTTTAATGTTCGCTCTGAGATGCATACTCTCTTTGCTAAAGGATTTGCCTACAGAAAGCATTAAAGAGTTTATTACGATAATGATACCGCAATAAGTATCGTAATACTGAAAAAACAATTCTATTTTCTTCTACATTTATTGCTGAATAGCAGTAACACTTGCTTGGAATAAATAATAAAGTCTCTCGTAAAATTCAACATTTGGCAATTTATTGAAGGAACTATGTGCTTACTTTAATTAATAGCAAAATATAAAGTTACTTAAACTGTTTTGGCAGCCTCCGATCGCAGCCAAAATTATCGTCTATTTATACATTAATTTTTCCTCGTCAGTATGCCATGATTAATGTTTTTGAAAATAAACTTGGGGTTACATAACAATCGATCTTTCCTAATGGGAATTTTAGTAAAATGTTTTATCTTTTTCCTTCACCGCGAAAAAAATTATTTTTTATAAATTTCAGTTCAAGAATTGAAAATTTTTACCATTTCTGATTCTGAGAAAAAATGCTTGATTGTTCGAGTGGGAGCTTCAATTCTAATCCCAAATACTACGCTCTGCTATTGAAGTATGCAAGTTAAAAATATTATCATGTAACTGCACCGTAACCGCTTGGTGGAATTTTTCTACGTTTATTTTTAGTAACATTACAATAAGATGTTGTAAAATATCTATTTGACGCGATAATGACAGAAATATTGGACTCTAACAATGTTAAGCAAATAATCTCTCTAAATTAAGTTATTAGAAAATTAGGTCATGTGGATTCAGGTAAAGTTGTATTCGACAAAATGTAGAAGTGGTGTAGAGGTAGGTTGTAATAGAGATACTGAACATGTTACAATGTTGTTTTAATTTAACAAGCCAGTAACATTTAAAATAATATCCCTAAAGAGTATATATAGCATTATCATAAAGTTAAAGCTACAGTAAAAAATTAGCTAAAAATAAAAGAGAGATCAAGAAAGATAAAAAATAGAGGGAAATACATTGAGAATGGGTGGAACCCTTAATAATGTAGCAGAAAATTTAAAAAGCTTCAAGCAAAAGTTTGAGCTACATTGCAAAAGCTACAGGGTTAAATAAAAACAGAAAGCAACACTTTTAAGCAAGCATGGGTGACGAAGGAATTGAACTGTGTAATACAGCTTACAATTGGGAGGAAAAAAAGACGTGAGAGAAAGTTATCGAAAAATTGTATTGCTCACCCAGCAAAAACATTGTATTTGAGAGGTTTATCTTTAATAATATCAAGCAATAAGGAGGACAATGTTTCGACAATTTTGTAACCGAACTAAGAAAAGTATTAAAAACATGCTAGTACCAGAATGAAGAATGTATACTAAGAAATAGAGTTGTGTTAGGAGTAGCTGATAAATTAATACAAGAAAGTTATTGCGAGAGAATGATTTAAATTTGCAAAAACCAATTGATTTCTGTAAAGCAATAGAAAGCGGTAAAAATCAAGTTAAAATACTAGGAGGTGGGAAGAATATACAAGCCGTTGGTGTAAGAAAAGATAGCGGGAAGAAATGAAGAAACTGAGAAAAGTTGGAATGCAACAAATATAGTTATAAACATGATTACGAAAAATGTCCGGCATACTGAAAAGCATGTAGAGAATGCCAACAAAGAAGACAAACGGGTACATGCTGTACGAGCAGATAATAAGAGTGACAAAAAGAGAATTAGATGTATTAAGATTTTTGGGAATGGCGAAATTTGCCCAAAATTCATTCCAAATGTGTCAGCTGTAAGTGCCTAACTTTAACTAGAGCAAATATCACACAAGATTGGAAGCAGATACATACACGAGTCATTAAATAAATTGAAGCATGCATTGACAAAAAATAAAACATACTTCAATAGCAGACGAAAAAAAAAATATTTCCCGACGGAACGAAAAAGTCAAGACTTAATCCAGGTGATAAGATGTTGTCGAGGCTGGTCAATAAGCCTACCTTATTGGAAATGTAGAGAGAATATACATGACAAGATTATAGGGCTTAAAATATTAAGACAAGAGATGTTACAAAAGGTGCATTCTGGTCATTTCGAAATAGAAAAGACTCAGGCAAGAGCTATTCAAATATTATATTGACCAAATATGAATGTAGATATAGAAAAGATGGTGAAAGCGTGTAAAATATGTCAGAAATCTTCCAAAAGAAATTCTAAAGAAACGCTGAAAAGTTACCTTATATTAATGATATAGTGACATACGCGAATGTATCGCATATATTAGTTATTGATGCATACTCTAATTGGATCGAGTTAGTCTCGATAAATAATAAATCGGTGGAACAGGTCATCAAGAAAATGAAGTCTAAGTTTGCCAGATTTGGTAGTCCTAATATAGTTAATCGTGATAATGATCCGTTTAATAGTAACAAATTTCAGGAATTGCTAGGGGTTGGAATTTTAATGTAGTGACTAGAAATCGAAACTATTCACAGACATGGACTAGCGGAAAAAACCGTTGGAATTGGGGAACTGATGCTAAGGAAATCGATAGAATCAGGAAAGGATGTTTACGAAACGCCACTGGAACATAAGAATACTCCATTGAAAAACAAACAGGAACAAACTAAGAAATATTATGATAGAAAAAGCAAAAGATTTGAATGAATTAGGTGGTGTACGTAGTATCAAAAGCTATAGAACTAAAATCATATAGAGTGAAAGATAGCAACGGAATTGAAATTAGAAGAAATAAAAAGGATTGGAAAGACTCTATGAATTATGAGGATAAGGGATGAAAGCATCAGTCAAAAAGACATGATTATGGATAATGGGCCAATCAAAAAGGAACAGACATTCGTGCAAAATAACATTGCCAATTAAAAAACGCAATGTCATAAAACCATTGAAATTACGAGACTATGTTTAATACATTATATTGTTAACTTTAAAATCATCAGGGATATTATAGATTAAAAATCTCTGAAAGATGGGTGTCGCGTTTGCTTCCAGGGAAGAATAAACGCAAGTGTGTAGTTAATTCTGAGGCTATTTTGACGCTTTTCCGTCGCAATCCTGGCGAGTTTCTCTGTCGATACATAACTATGGACGAAACATGGATACACTACTACATTACGGAGACAAAAGAACAGTCAAACAATGGGCTTTTGAAGGTGAATGGGCTTCGAAGGCGAAGACGGTGCAAGGTGATGGCCTCGGTTTTTTTGGATACACGCGGAATCATCTACACCGATTACTTGGAAAAAGGACAAGCAATAACTGGAAAGTATTAACGTCGTTATTGAACCGGTTGAGTGAACAAATCGCGAAAAAACGTTCTCTTTTGCAAAAAAAAAATCTCTTCCATCGAGGCAATGCACGGATGCACATCTACGCAGTTTCGATGGCTAAAATTATGGAATTAATGTTCGAATTAGTACAACATCTACTGTATTCACCGGATTTGGCCCCCAGCGACTTCTTTTTCTTTCCAAATTTGAAAAAACGGCTCGGCGTGCAACGTCGAACGGGGAAGTGATCACTCAAAAAGATGCCTATTTTGAGGACCTTCCGAAAGCTGGAGAAACGCTTGCAAAAGGAAAAATCTACATAAAATACTTTCTATCTATATCTAATGACTTATTGAGCGTATGTATAAACTGCGTCTGTGGCTCCCAAGTTTGCTCTTTGTATGTATTGTGTATTGTTTATATCGTGACAAATTCAACTACTTTTGTAATTTAACTTCCTTACATTCGAAATTTGATTTCATCCTTTTTCTTAAATCTCAAGAAGTTCTCTTAAAGTTACAGATCCAATTGTCAAATTGTCTAAAATTCTATTTGATTAAAACTTTCACAAATGATGCATATATTAAGCGAAAGTGCTTTTGCTATCAATAACAAGGTTCTTCCTTAATTAACTGAGTAAAGGAGTACCGGATCAGTTAAAACGTGATATACTGGTCACGGCGAAATATATGGGCTTAATTTTAAATGGTTGAAGACAGGATGATCCGTTTTTTATCGCAAATTTGAAGAACAATAGAATAGCCAGGCCTAATAACAAAATCCTGTTTATAACCTATTCATTTACTGAATTATATTTCTATTTTAATTCAGGAATTTAAAATTAAAATCTATCACACAATATTTAGAGTACGCAAACTTTTTAGTACTACTGCTTCCGTGGTTGCTTAGTTTAGGAAAGAATATCAATCACTCCGTTTGACGTAATCGTTACACAACGATGGATAAGTAATTAATCAAGAGTATGTAAGCACAACTACACATACACCTACTTGAAATTTCCTGATCGACAAAAGCTATGTAAACAGTAATATGTATTATACAGCCAATCTTTGTACATAGTTTATCTTCTTATGCTAAGATACAATGTACACAATAGATTTTGTCTGTTCTCCTTGCCTGAAGGCGTGTTACCATCCAATGACGGAAGGCTTTACTTTAAACATTATTTGTGGTAAAGAAGACTCCTTCGAAACGCGACATCAAAGAACAAATTAATATACAAAGTTTGCGTAGCATAAACTAAGATCTAAGCATTACAAAATTCATGTTACCCTTTACCCCCCCCAGAAACCATCGTTTCTCAAAGTGGGCGGTAGCACCCCCGGGTGGGGGGAGCATTTTGCGTTTTCAGAGAGACGTTGGAACGGAAGGGAGTGTTTGGGAAGGCCTTGGTCATTCTGGAGGCGACAAAGGGGCGGTGGATGATAGCCTTATACTGTTTTGTATTCTTATTTGTTTTTAATCGATAGGATATAAATCCCTTCTTTTTTTAAAACAACATACTTACTTGTTACTTTTGTTTGCGCGTTCGTGGATTTACGAAACATATTTAAAAATACTCTTAATTGAGATCTTAAGAGAAGGAATTTTCTTTAAGGCGGTATTACAAACAACACAAAAGTATCGGCACACTTTGTACCACAGAAGTTTAATTAATTAATTCGGAAGGGATAGGAGCGTTAGTGAGCTCCTCGGTACGGGAAGGGGGCGATGGATCAAAAAAGTTTAAGGATCTCTGGTTTAAACCACATAGGAGCTTTATGTCGGCAAAAAATTACCTTGAAAGTGATTCAATTAAGATTCAACTTTTATTGTGTTTTCAAGATCCAGTTTAATTTTTCGAAAAAAATGAATCCTTCACAAAAACTCCCTGCCAAAAGAACTGCGCCACACCAAAGAGAATGGCGGTCAACCTTGATAGCAAGGTCTGTGGCAAATAGGTACTAGTTAACATTCATGGGTTCCCATTGTCACATAAGCTGGTTTTTGTAGAGAGTTTAATAGTCAATACGAAAAAATAAAAACAAATTAACCTATGTAAAAAGGGCTTTTATCTACATACAAGATTTCAGTAGTTTTTTTTATTTTATGTGGATAATCAATGAGAAATATTAATTAGCTGAGGTGGATATTTTGTTTAAAACAAAGTATGCAGGGTGTGTTATACAATATTGTGTGTTATACAATATTGTGTGTTATACAATATATCTCTCACTTGAAAAACTCAGCAGCACGCTGTTCTTTACATTTTGTCACCATTTAGTTCTAATATCTGGAAAGTTTACCGTCGCGCAATTCTTTCAAAGGATTCTACGATTATGATTACAATACATTAAAAACAAAATTTGTCATTATCCACAATGGCATCTATGTTTATGCTGGACTTAGCCTAGCTACTGCAGCATGTATTGCAAGGATCGACAGCATCAAAAGAGCAATAAGACACATTAGAATAAGGAAACAAGCCGCGTATGACCCGACAAAAAATTGTAATTCCGGAAGAATACAAAGTAACTAAAGAAGGTTTAGTTCAGGAGCGACGGAAGATGGAATAGTAATATACTCCACTGGAAGAAATTTCCGTTTATTGGCCCCATCTAAAATTTTGGGTGAAGCGTTGCGGTTGCTAGAAGATTTAGTGACTTGGAATTTCCACGTACGATGTAACTGGTACCCATCATTGATTTAGATTGACTTCGGTATATTCACGGATTTTCCTACTATAATAAGAATTCCGAAACAAGATGCGGCCATAGGCGGTTTCCACTCTATACAGACCTGGCTATACGCAGCAACCAGGTGTAACACTGGAGCTCAGCAAGACGAATGCTTACCGGTCGTCTGGTACCCTCTATTATGTGAACATAGAATCTGATAGGCATCAAGGGCTTCCAAATGATTGCGGTCTTTGATGAGGATGTAGTCTGAAAGTTTGATAAAGTCACAGTTTCGATGATATGGTTCGATTCTTGGTTGTAAAAGCAAATTGGGTTAAGATGCCTTCTCAATAAAAGAATTGGTAACATCACGTCTTCCCGTGTTTCCTGGGCATCCTGTTTCCTTGCGAAATGATATCAGATGGCCATCACACTCATCCGTTTTATCCCTATGCGACTTCCTTTTGCGAGGACATCGTGAAGCAGAGGTCTATCAGCCTCGCCCCAGGAGTATTGAGACTTTGCGAGAAACAACAACTCAGGAAATTGCTGCCATTCCACCTAGAATGACCCGAGAGATGATGGAAAAATTTTATAAAGAAGGCTTCCAGACATAATTCCAAATTTTACTCAAAATTATTTAATTTACATGTACAATCCGTGAATAAAAAAAAACATTTGAAGCTTGCTTTTATGGCTTTTTTAAGTCATACATGGCGGACCATGTATTCTTTAAGAGATGTATCACATAATATAAATTGCTAATTAAGTATTGTATTTTGAATAAATCTCCTTGAAAAGGTTTCTTTGTTCTAATAAATGCACTATAATCGTAGAATCTGTGTATGTATATTCGTCGAAAGCGTTTTTGACAAATTGCATTCTAATCGGTGAATTTTTCGTCAGTCAATTGCAATCGGTGAACTTTCCTAGAGCGCTAGTATGCACATATTCAGTTTGTCCCAATGATTAATGATAGATTTTATAGCAGAAACCTGCACCTATCTTGTGCTTCTGAGGACGAGTTTAATTTATTAATCACTAAAACAGCCTGTATAAGACATAATCTCTCTCAAATCCTAGAATTATTTCTAACTACTTGTTACCTTCCTGCAAACGAAGATATTGTCATTTTCTAATAGTGCACAGTACCGCAAAAAAGGAAAACAAAAATAATTACTATTAATAAGATGGAACACAATTTTACTGTATGGTACTGTACATAATGACGTTTAGTGGAAGCTTTCCTACAGTGGAAAGAAGAATGTTATTATTGCTGTTATATTTCTCAGTGAAATGAAAGATTCATTTTGACAATATAGTGGCCTTAGAACACACTGTTTCAAAAATAATTAAAAATAGAAAAGATAGATAGATAGACGAAATACAATAATCGAAACTTAACATAATATATTTATGTGTTTTAATATATCGATAGCTTGAGATAAAAAAGAAACATTTAAAACTGCTTTTAATATCTATTGTATCAACAAGTGCACAACGTTATATTTCTTCAATGCAGTTTTCAGTGGAATTTAAGCATTGTATTTTTCATGATCTAAAGTAAAGTACCCTTTCACGTTTTTGTTGGTGAATGACCCGAGGCAATTTAAAGTCAAACAAACTATCAAGACCACGAGAGCCTAAAATGTGTGGCGATGCGTATACCCTTTGTCCCTACAAAAGGGAGGGTTCTTTGGACTTCCTAGCTCGTCAACACTGAAAGCTACCTGGAGAAATACTCACCGTAGTTGATCGGTTGAAAAAACCGTAAACGTTGTAAAGATTTCAAGTTTTTCTTTTCAATTTCCTTTTATAAGATCTCAAGCTTCATTTAAAAGGATCAGCTTGTTAATACCGTGTCCTTCCCATTTTTTTTTCTTTTTTTCTTTTACTTTCGACTACGCTATCGACATATAAATACACAGTATTGGACAAAAATTTAAGAGCGGCAGCTGTTTACAGGTAATTAAATTTATTTATGAAGCCATTCAAGGAGTACAAGCAGAATTTCGTTATTCATTTCCTTATTTTATTTTTTTCTTTCTTGATAAGTTTTATATTCGCGAACCTCAATACCTTTTCAACTATTATAAGGCTTGCATTCGCATTCGTGAAGAAACAGAGTATTTTATTTGAAAATATATTCGAAGTGGTTAAAAGTCACTACTTCTATCCACGTCAGATATGTGACGGAAATACACAGCTTAAAAAATTTACTGTTACATACAAGTGTCTTATTTTGTCATATCATATATTTGAAAACAAAAATAGTAAGCCTACTGGATTGGCCGCCAGTGCGATCGATGCCTAAATACCGAAATTTTGCCTGTTTCTTAAATTTGCTATATCTCGACTGAGTTATGATAGACTTCTTTTAATATAACTCTCTGTACACCTTTAGGCTATCTTTTTTATTCTTTCGAATGACGTATGTGGAACATACAGAAGAAACAATCATAGTAAATGGACGACTTGATGAACAAAGGAGAGCAAAATGTAAGTTAATATGAAAAAGGAGAATGACATAAATAAGCAGGAATAAATTATCAAGCCTACAAGCAGCAAAGAGTGATAGTAAAGAACATTGTGTTTCAGTAAAACAAAAATTCATTTGGTCACCGGTTGAGAATATGAATCCTCGTATCCTCGAAATGGCCGTCCCGGAAACTTGTGTGTGGTGCAGAGGTTGCCGATACTATTGTGTTGTTAGCCAAAAGTTCAAAGGTATCCAAAAACTGTTTTTCGGAGTTTTGAAACAGGAGGAAGAGGATTTTATTAAATGCAGAACAATAAATAGGAAACAATCGAGAGGGGTTAACATTTAGAAAACAGCGAGGGAATCATAACACTAGAAGAATTGCTAGACATCATTAAAGCTCTAAAGAACTGCACGGCGCCAAGTGCCGAAAAAATCTCGACAGAACTAAGTAAAACCATGAGAGAACTCTCTATGGATTCATACTTCCTAACTCAGGACCAAAAACACATTCGAATGAACATTTCCAAGTGTTCCATATTGAAGTAGTTTAAGAGAGATAGATCGAAGTTTTCATATTTGTAAATGCCCATTTTACACGATGCCAAATATTATTTGGACGGATGAAAGAGATGGGAGTGTCCCTGAGAAAAGTGTATAAACTCGCAAGGAGATTATATTGGAAAATAAAACGGAATTTGACTTATTCCTGTGTTAGGCTGGCTGCCCTCGTAAAAGAGAAGAGTTACGAGACATAACAGTTCAAGAAATAGAAGACAAAGGTAAATGCGGGTAACATTAAAATTCCTGACTGCAAGGCATTTGAGGTAACCTAAAAATTTACAGGATTAATTTTGTGAAGTAACAAACATAATTTTCAAATTACAAATCAACAAATGGAATTACGTCTCATCTATATGTATAACCTATTCGTTTTATAAAATTGTATAAGTTCAATACTGTTGGCTCAGAAATATTTTCAACTGTACTTTAACTTTTCCACGGCAAATAATCATTTCAAACACACTTCTGGTATTTATTCCATGAGTATATTGCTTAAAACTGATATATCTATAGCATTATATTTACGGTAGGAAAGTTCTGTAATAAATACAAGGCCTATTGTTTTATACAATATATTGATACAATTAATTAGTTAATTAGTTCTTATAGAGTATACGCATTGGCGAACAGCTCTAACGTGATACGGAAAATGTTATATTCGCAAATTAGAAATGTCTATTGTAATATTTCTATTATTATCATTACCAAGCCGCCGCTTTTAAATTTCGTATCATTCAATAACTTGATGAAACCTACAATGGATGAATGGAAGACGAAATGATGATTAGTTATAGATACTAAAAAAATTAAGTATAGCACTAGTACATACACATAGAAGGCGCAAAATACTAAATAAAAACACAGACAGGTACAGTTCAGAAAACAAAACTAATCAACATACCGGTGCATTTAAACAATTGCAGTTACAATGGTGAGTTGATCTGATACTCTCACGCGACGCCGATCGTTCTCCTTTCAAATTGGAAACTGGCGTCTGGGATGTGCATCTCTCCAATATACCCTTGTTAGTATTCGTTGCTAGTTGAAAGGCGTTTGACGAACTCCTAATCCGTCCTGGTATGTTAGATACCAAGTTCTGTTTGCAACCTTTCAAGTCTAACCTGTAATTGACATATATACATGTTAAAAATTAAATTGGACTTTGTCCGATGACTATACGGCTATACTACAAATTGTTATATAAATTTAAAATTACCGCGAATATTATAGGAATCACGAAAGAAGAACCCTACGTCATCAAGAAATCGACGTATGAATTAAGTCAATATTTCAGTGTCGTATTATCATACTTCCGGTAGTATCTCAAAAATGTTACGGCCAGTTATTGCGCGCACGAAATGTGAAATCTACAAGGTTAAATGTCACTTTATAATACATAGATGAATGTAAACAAAAGTTAATGTACAATAAATAGGTACGCATAGTTCACGGAGAAAATTTTCTAAATAAATACGTGCCAATTCGGAAAACAAAAGCCTGAAGCATACTTATCCTACCAAGGGCTATTGTTTTGTATCATATAGGTTCCTACAAAAAAAATTGGTGAAGGTAGGCCGGAAACATAGTGCAACTTCGAGACTAGAGGTAATGGGATGACACAATAATCATCACGTATTAAAAAAATTGTGTATATTGTCCCATCGCTTTCCCTACAGTCCCACTGCTGCACTATGGTTTCACCCTAAAGGTCGATTCGGACACCTAACTTTAGAGAAACTGCGACCTTTGGGAAAATAGTTACGTGTAAACTAATCATACATTAATTTACACGTAACGACTTTCTGGAAAACAGGACACCAGGACCCGAGATTGTCGCCGTGCACTGTGTGAGGCACCTTCCATAGTAAAAGTTGAGATCAATATTAGCTTCCTCATGTCGCAGGTGTCCCCAGAAGCTTTTTGTTTTAATTGTAATTGAGGGATACTAACAAGAGAAGAGCCCAAACCCCGGAAATTCAAAAAATTATTAAACTTTGGGAACATTAATGATAGAATAATGATAGCAGGGACTGTGGCGTAGTATGGTAAACAACACATAAGTATCGGCACCCTCCGCACCACACAAGTTTAATTTATTATATAGTAATAAAATAATTAGTCCGGGACGGCCGTTTCGAGGAC